>MJUU01006219.1:0-22786 GCA_002080025.1 Modiolus philippinarum
GAGTGAGCGTAGCGAACGAGCCCCAAGCTTCATATTCTGGCGAGCGGGATGATTTTTTACAATACATCAGCTGTCAAAAGCCCGATAACTTGTTTATCATCCTTTATTTTTCATTTTAGATTAGTATTTATTGAACAAAGGTTTCAAATTCTCCCAAAGTTGCGCTGGGAAATTCGACAAAAATGTCATTAATGCCTATTCAGCAATTTTTAGCCGAGTTGCGACGAAGTCGAATTCGGCTTATAATTTGATGAATGGTGTCTGGGCGTCCGGGCGTCTTGGCGTCCGGGCGTCCGGGCGTCTTGGCGTCCGGGCGTCCGGGCGTCTTGGCGTCCGGGCGTCCGGGCGTCAACTTTTGGTTTCCGCACGATATCTTGAGAACCACATGTCATATGTAAATGAAACTTTGCACAGACATGAGTTATGATTAGAGGAAGATCCCTATTGATTTTGGGGTTTGTGTTACAAAGGTCAAGGTCACAAATTCTAAAAATAGAACAAAAATTTGACTTATTCGTTTCCACACAATATCTCCAGAATCACATTACACATCCAAATGAAACTTGGCATAGACATTAGTTATGATTAGAGGAGGAACCCGATCGATTTTGAGGTCTGTGCAACAAAGGTCAAGGTCACAACTTCTAAAAATGTAACAAAAATTAAACAGTTCAATAAAGCGTAAAATCACATGTTCGGTATTATTTGACAACAAAAATTGCTAAAAAATTTTTATTGTTCATACAAAAGTAGTTTTTATACTGCTAGATCATTTAAATTCATTTTATAGTTCTAATTATGTTCACAAACACACTTTTTTGGGTGTCAATAACTTAAAAATTAGGTTGAATGAAAATTCAGAATTAAAAAAAGGGAGGTAATAAAACTAAGGGAGGTAATTAATTTAATATGAAGAAGTACTCAATATTACTAACAGTTTTTTTTTTTGCAGTGTCCAGTAAAAATAAATTCTTAGATGAAAAAAAACTACATTTGTGTATTCTGATTTTTTGTAAATTATTGATTTAAGCAATACATATTACCTGGAGTATAAGGGGAACCCCTTCTCAAATTTTTTTTGAATGGTGGTCTGAAATGGGTTGTAATGGATAGTGGAGCTTTCATTTGCAATGGAAACCAAACCAGAACACTGAATCTTTGGAAAAAAAGTGTTCTGCTACATATTTTCCGTAACAATATAAATTAGATTTTAAGGGGAACCCTTGCCAATTTTCTTTTATGAAAGGGGGACTCGAAATGTTTTGATTTCAGCAATACATATTACCTGGATTATAAGGGGAACCCCTGCCCAAATTTTTTTTGAATGGTGGTCTGAAATGTGTTTTAATGGATAATGGAGTTTTCAATTGCCATGGAAACTGAACCAGAAGATTGAATCTTAGAAAAACAGTATTCTGCTACATATTTTTCCTTGCAATTTTAGATATTTGTATAAAGGGGAACCCCTGCCAAATCTTTATTTTGAAAGGAGGACTTGGAATATTTTAAAACTAATTTCAGCAATATGTATAACCTGGATTATAAGGGGAACCCCTGCCCAAATTTTTTTTGGATGGTGGTCTGAAATGGGTTGTAATGGATAGTGGAGCTTTTAGTTGCCGTGGAAACCAAACCAGAACACTGAATCTTTCAAAAAAGAATTCTGCTTTACAATTTCAGAAATATGTATAAACTAGATTATAAGGGGAACTTCTGCCATTTTTTTTAAAGGGGGGGGGGCTTGGAATGTTTTGATTTCAGCAATATGTATGTAACCTGGATTATAAGGGGAACCCCTGCCCAAATTTTTTTTTCAGAGGTGGTATGAAATAAGTTGCAATGGATAGTGGAGATTTTGGTTGCTATGTATACCAAACAAGAAAACTGAGAAAAAAGGTATTCTGATACACACTTTCAATTTCAGCAATAATAAAATAAAAAACTAGATTTTAAGGGAGAACCCCTGCCCAAAGTTTTTTTTTTTTTTGGAAAGGAACTTGGAATGTTATGACTTTTAGTCAAGTTAGGACAAAGTCAAACTTCCGCAAAAGTTCCATCATAAATCTCTGATTGAAATAAAAGTATTTAACGGTATATGCTGAATTGCAACTATTTGCCTATCCGATGATGTACTTATGAAAATAACAAATGTTCGCAACTCGGCTTTCGCACCTTTGGTGCGTTTTCTGATTTTTAGCTTTAAAAAGATGTTTTGTAGTTTTTTATCACTTTAGCGGCAAAGGTTTTGCAACTGAATGAATATTTAGACAGAACCCTCGAAATAATGTCGCTTTTGAATGTTGCAGCATCTTTTGGTTGTCACGATGTTCTTTCGTTCCTTGGAGCTTTTATGACGTCATAATGTGGAAACGTCAAAGCTCTGCAGGATATATCAACGACCTATTCACTACAATTTTTCTGACGTCTAGTTTATGTATTTTTGTAATCATGATTCTGGTTTGAATGTATAATCGAAAAGAGCAAATGCAATAGATGTTCATTTCTATCCGATTGATTTCGTGTGAAAACTTGAATCAAAGTTATTTCCTTTGAAACTTTGGGAGAATCGCTTGATATATCCAGGTCAACCTCTGATATATCCGGGTCAACCGGATATGGCTTTTGCGGAAAGGCTCTGCAGGCTGATATAACCATGGGGAAGGATGATAAAAACATATATAGGGAAGGAATGATAATAATTAATAAAAATTTTAAACGTAAAAATTAAGAAGCATTCATCTCAAATCTTAAACGCTGTTCACGTCGGTAAGCATAACAGCGTAAGAACTAATATCTCAACACACAAGAAAACTAGTTACGAAAAGTTTCTTCTTCTTAACCACTCATTGTTTGAAAATCAGGTAAACATCTTGCCTTTAAAGTTGAACCGTCAATATCATAGTCGAAACAGTGTATGCAACCGTTTAACAAGTCATTACTACTATAATAATCAATATTGATAATCACTCTATCGGAGTCACACATTTCGTTTCCACTATGATAATAATCTCATTGATTAACACTAGACCGTTAGTGTTACTTGAAAGCCTACGATAGTCCATTACTATTGAAGTATGTATTTGATTGCAAATGATTTTGATTAATTGTCCGGCAAGAATGTAATGCTGATTATAAAGTGCGTCTATATTAAGGTGGTTCGGATGTCTAAAACCGCGCATTCATCTCGCTCATCTGATGAAAATTCGAATTTACCATTAAAATTTGGTAAATTTGTTTTAAATAGTTACTTAATAATAAATAAAATGGTGAGCAAAGTTTATGCTGCCAGCTTACAAAATCTGTCACTGATTCATTTTATCAAAGGGAGATAATTCTAAAGTAATAGGGAAAAATCACATTTTTATGATTTTGTCAAAAACATAATCCGTGACCCCTATTTTTTATTTGATATTTCAAAAGAGGTGTCTTTTAACATACTCTAATATACTACATTTCCACCAAAAGGTATCGTTTTATTCATATAAATATTTCTAAAATTGCATTTTCTCCCTTTATAAACTTTATTCAAAAGGTCAAAATCTTGCTATTCTCGGAAGCCTCTTCCGGAAAGATGAGATCAGTGACCATTTGATTTTTTTGCTGAAATTTTGAAGTGAACTTTTTAAACTTTCAGTCAAAGAAAAATAACAAAAAATTATTGTTTTGTTTTTAGTACCCGGAACTACCTTAAAATCAACATTCTACAGTTCAGACCCTCGTTCCACATATTTCCCAGTGGCTCCAGAACCATCAGAATTAGGCAAGGACGACAGTTTACTTGAAACTGTAGGTACGTATGAATATAAATGATAGTCTAAGAAGCCTGACAAATCTGATCTGCTTACTGAAAACTCTGAATAAGCATGTATGTGCTTATACGAGGTCTTAAAGATCAGTCATATATTCGTGTATGGTTAGGGACAAACATGTCGTCAGTAGTGAGAAGTGATTAACGGATACACCCTTTCTCTGCGGTTTAACTTTGCTTGTCATTCGCACATTAGCATACAGATACCGTTAGTCATTTCTCACTACTGGCCCTCTGTTTGTCCTTTACCATGCATAGACGAATATATATACGTCTGATGATTAGCCCAACATTGTTAAATCTGCAAATCTGTATCAGCAAATTTTTGGTAGTTCCCTCTGTAGGAGTTTAACAATCGCTATTGTGACATTTATGGCAACACCGCCTGCACTTCGTCCAGCGCCCTAGACCACTCGGCCACTTATTCTTTATAAACATATAACTTTCGGTAACCGGGAGTATACATTGAATAATGGAAGTTTTTCTGAAACGAGAATTAGAAGACAACAATGGACCAGCCCACTTGTTAACGAGTTTATCATTGGATAAAAATGCAAAGAAGGGTTGCATGCAACTAGCTTTAAAACGAAAGTGTTTTCTGTCTTATAAGGCATTATAAGATGCCGATGTCTACTAAAATACATGGCAACTCTGTACAAAACCCATCGGGAAGTTTTGAGTTTGATTTTTCTTCCGAAGTGCAACAGTGTTTTACCAGCAGACTTAATTCCTTGAGCTAGCCGGTAGTTTAGTGGCGAGCACTCTTTGACCCTTCTTTCTAAATCACGTTTTGTCCTGTTCTTTTCTTTTTCGAGATACTGGTACTAGAGTTTGAATATGAAAAAGAAAGGAAATGGGGTAAATGTCAAGGAGACAACATCCCATATCCGGGTTAAAACGACCCAAAACAAAGCATCTAGGGTCACCGTACGGTCTTCAACACAGTTATAAGAAGACAAGGACAAGTCAATGAACAGTATTTGATTATATTCGTATGTTTATTATACTAAAGGGAATCGGAATGGAGAAAAGGGAGGTTTAGGTAACTAGAAACATGTTTAACCCTGCAGCTAGTTTTTGCTAATGCCTGTACGAAGTCCAACTATTCTGAGTCCCTATTGTTATTTACGTGACCCCTTTCTGTCATCCGTGTTTTACTAGGTGAGGTTCATAATTGGATTGTAGCATTTGATTGTATTTTTCGGTAATTGTAGGTGTATGCTCTTATCTTTTGTTTGTTAACTCATTAGAAATATACTGTAACAGAAATATATTATAAATGATAATTTGATAAATAACAATGATCAAAAACTTTTATTTTATGTGTGCATTTAAGTATACAAATAAATGCACCTTTTTAACATAAAAATTTAGCTTAATCGTCCACTATACATATATATATTTTTTTAGATTATATTCTGATATCTGTGATATCTGTGATTGGTTGTATACTGATAGTTATAGACATTGCTGTCCTATATCTGATGTTACATTTCAGAAAAGGTATTATAATATTTAGTGTAATTATATGAAAGAGAAAGGAAATGGGGTAAATGTCAAGGAGACAATATCCCATGTCCAGGTTTAAACTACCCAAAACAAAACATCTATTATAAAGACTAGAAAACAGTTAACACCTACAATGGCCGAAAATTACAATCACAAGCCACAACCCAATAGACAAATTCACTACAAAAACACAAAATAGACTACAGACAAAAATAAATATCTAACGGAACTCGGGATAGCCTGACTTGGTACCGGCACAAGCAAAAGCTAGCGGTAGTGTTAAACAAGTTTATGGGTACCCAAACCTCCCCTTTCTCTATCGCGTTTCCATACAGTATAAGGAATAAAACCCAATACAGGTAGACTACTTACTCTAGGACCACTATCTTGAAAAGAAAGGAATGTGACAAAACGTAATTTAGAAAGAAGGGTCAAACAGTGCTCGCCGCTTAATCGACGGCCTTGGACCTTCACCTGATTACTCGTACAGAAAAACTATCCGTTTAACGTGTATTACCAGACAGTTCTATTGTTACACTTTTACCGTATCAAAGAATAATAACGATACATTATGTCCAGTTTATTCAATAAACAAGTAGACATTGTTGATATTTAAATTTGATTTAAACAAATACAATGTGGATTAAATCAATTTTACTTATATAATTTACTGTTTTATAATCGACGTAATAATTATCTGGCTAAAAAAGCAATATAGGTTTTTCAACTGCATTTAGAGATATAAAACATTTCATAAAACTCAGGGGTTTGCAATTTTTTAAAATCTTACGATCGAAAGTGAAAAAACGCCGTATTGCAAGAGATGTGGTTGTGAAATATGGTTCTTTAATGATTTTTTAAGTCGATACGTGACATTGAAATCACCCTTTTTTCTGCTGATCCGAAATAAATGTGTTCTTTGAGCATAGTGTCATCAGGCATGGTTGCCTTATTTCATTTCGTCACAATGGTAAAGTCAAAAGACGGTAAACATATTCTGAATTTCAACCAATCACTGACGGAGAAGAACTTTCCCTATGTATTTGTCACACCGATCAGGAAACGTAAAAACAGGACAGAAAATAGTGAAAAACAAATATAGAACACAATACAGCTAAATATGAGGTATCAATATAGGTATCACATTTCATTTGTTAGAGATCGCATTAGTTTTTAAATTCACGTTCTCCGTTAACAATCAGAATATCGAACAAAGTCTCATTGTACCGACTGTTAACTTATTCAACTGTAGTCTAAAAGAACAGTAAGTAGACGACCTTTTTTTCAGGGTGTTCACTTTGGCGATTTGCCTGAAAAAAAAACTAATTTCTACGACAATCTCGAACACATTATTTATTTTCACCAAATGTCACATCTAATTATTTATTTGCATTTTCAACAAAAAATTTATTATTCAAATCTTAATCAAATTATCTTTTTTTCACAAGTACGACTATATTATTTATTTTCAATGGCACCAAGATAAAGTTATTTATATACAAAATCGCCAAGACCCCCCCCCCCCCCAAAAAAAAAAAAAATAATAATAATAAAATGGTCGTCTCCTTATACACTATAATCTCATTATATATAGTTTTTATTCCGCTGGAGATCGTAAATTAGGTATTATACATACCTGTCGACGACATAGATGAAGATTTTTTACATCCCGTTTTTTAAGGTCATCTGTACAAGATCTAATAGATGACTTGTTTTCTTAGAGATTCAAACAGAAACTTTTTTGCCGATCTGTTTAATTGATAATAAAAAAAAAATTATTTCCGAAAGCAAGACAAACTTACGTTTTTATTATCCAAACCATCAATCTGGCTTATTTCTGTCTACTTTTTCGTCTGCTGTATTTTTTTTCTTCTTATTTTTTTGTAAATCATATTGAGACTTGGCATTGCTGAATGCCTCTTAGTGACTTCAAGATGAAGAACAGCAATTATAGCGTTGTTCCGTTGCCTGTTTTACCCGTATTTGTAGAGACTTTTTCTAATGTGCATTTACTCCATATCCTTCCATTATATGTTTTCGACTGGAGTTTGTCTCTTCTGTAGTTTGGAGTCCGTGAGAAGATTCCCCGTATGAGAGATGTATGTTCTCCATATATCTTATTAAGGGTATACTTGTTCCTGGGAGAATTTCAAATATAGTTTCAAATTTTGGCATTTTAATTTTTACGATGTCTTCATGATATTCTGCGCGGCTGTTTATATAAACTGTCCACATCGTATCATTGTATTATGCAAAGTTTTCTTGTAGTTGACTCGACGAGTGCCCTGTGGTTGTTTACATGTTGTGATTGTCTTCTGTTAGTCTTTCTGTCGGGAAACAGATGACGGCGATTGTAAGAACACGTTGTGTTTGTTGAAGACTCAGCATCTATGAACAAAAGGCAAAATATATGGATAATGCGTTGTTCAACAAACCGGTTTTGAGGGCCATCTTGAAATTACTATGAGGTATGAGCAATGCTCATTGTTTAAAGCCTAATGGTAACTTAAAGAACAATAATAAAGCGTTCATGCATTGCTATGTTTTTGTAGAGACGTTGTCTCGTGTGCAATTACTCCATGTCCGTCCATTGTTTTAATTGAATATGTATACTTTAACTTCAATCTAACTGCTAGAGAAGTAGTGTCGTTATTCTCTAATGTAACTAACTAATCTATCTGCATGTCATTTTATTTATTTGTTTTCTGATGCACGTATATCAATACTATCCATGTTTTGTATAGAGTGGCTTACTTATTTCAAATCTAGTTCGCGAAATTTAGCAAAAAAAATAACAAAAAATCATTTTCCATCGCGTTTAAATAGAACTGATTTAACAAAATGTTGCTACGAATGTACGCCTAATTTATTCAAATATGTTATATTCTGCAGAAATGAAAAAATTAAAAGCAAGAGGAACAAGTCCACGGTACGTATTGATATTATGAAAAAGAAGGGAAATGGGGTAAATGTCAAGGAGACAACATCCCATATCCAGGTTAGTTTACCGAAATAATTTAAAGACATCTATGTATTTGAAATATATTATATTTGAAATTATCTTCATGATCATTATTGTATTCAGTTTAATTGTAAACGAATGTTGTTTTCCACCTGCTCATATCTTTTTTTTACCCTACAAATATTTTGTTTTTTGGACTCCATTAGCTTGCTATTCGGTGGGATGCACTAATAAACATTTTGTGTAACATCTTGATAAAACAACGAGCAAAAGGAACTAAGCGTTTATTGTTGCCATCACGTCATGGCCTCCCGTAGTGTTGATAATTCATATCTCACTATTATTTCTAATGTTTCTTTAAGCTTATTGATGTAGAGATATATCAATTTACCCTAGCAGCATAATGAAAAACATAAATTACTGGTCAAAGGAACATAACTCTAGCCAAAATTCAATGACCGCCTTCAAAAATTGGCGAGATATATCTCATAGTAACGTATGATCCTGACGCCAGATCCTCAAGATAAAAATGACCGTGTGATCAGTATCGTGTGTAAAATGTTATGTGATCAATAGCATTACTTATTAAATTACCGGTAGCGTTTGTTCCCATTTTTAGCTCACCTGGCCTAAAATGCCATGTTAGCTTTTGCCATCACTGTGCGTCCTTCGTCCGTCGTCCTTCCGTCAACGATTTCAAAAAATCTTCTCTTATGAAAAAACTGGGTCAAATGAACCAAATTTTGCCATAATCTTTCCAAAGGTATGGCTTCTCAAACTGATATGGGATTTTCCCGTCGGCCAACCAACATGGCCGCTATTGCTGAAAATAGAACATAGGGGAATTGCAGTTTTTGGCCAATAACTCGAAAACCGTTACAGACACAAACAGAATTGTTCAGAATGACCAGATCTACCAACCCTGCAATTTTGAAGGAAATCGAAAGAAGCATGTAGGAGTTATTGGCCTTTTTACCGAATTTTCAAAATTTGTATATTTTTACTATTTTAATTCGAAAACTATAGAAGAAAGAGGTCAAGTGTAAATTGATAAAAAGTTTGCCATGAAAAGATCTACATACCTTTCAATTTTGAAAGACATTCCGAAATCGATGTAAGAGTTTTGGCTCTTTAATCATAAAAATTTTACAATTTTTATGTTTTTCGTCATTTATTTTCAAAACTATATATGATAGAGGACAAGTGTAGATTGATAAACTGTTTGCCATGACAAGATCTACCTATCTTTCAATTTTGAAAGACATTCGGAAACTCTTATAAGAGTTATTGCCCTTTAATCACGAAAATTTTAAAATTTGTACGGTTTTCGTCATTTATTTCCGAAACTATAAAAGATAAGGGTTTAGTGTATATTGATTAAAAGTTTGCCATGATAAGATCTACCTACCCTTCAATTTTGGAAGAAATTCAGAAACCCATGTAAGAGTCATTGCCCTTTAATCACAAAAATTTAAATTTTTTACGTTTTTTTACATTTATTTCAAAAACTAAAACAAAAATAGAGGTTAAGTGTAAATTGATACAATGTTTGCAATAACATGATGTACATATCCTTTAATTTTGAAAGAAATTACTAAACCGATGTAAGATTTATTGCCCTTTAATCATGATTTTTTTTAATTTAAACAGTTTTCGTCCTCATTTCCGAAACTATAAAAGTGGATCGAAATGAACACTTTAGTGTAACAAGTAGATGACGACCTGGATTTCTTATCAGATAACCACAATCTTTATCAACAGTTTATTTTTTTAAGTAAATCTTGACCGATACAATCTTTATTTGTTATCATTCAACTGTGAAGGTGCTCATTTTCATGCATATTGGTTTATTTTCATTCAAACTAAATAATATTGATGCAAATAATTGTGGGGATATTCGATGATTCTGATTGGTTGATTCAGGGGTGCTCTTTGGAGCGTCTGTGTCTTGAGTACTTAAGGTCACGCAACTTACGCAAATTTGTTCTGTTCTTGGACAGAACCACGCTGGTTGGGTTTCGAAAAATAAAGTCGTTTCCTGGGTTTGGTGTTGTTCCTTTGGTGACAACTTATGACCAACATAGGCTTCTGATTTTTCAGTGAGTGTAAGGGTTGCCTTTTGCAGGATCCGATGTTGATACCAGTGGTTACAACTAATGGAACCTCATTTTTATGGTTTAAAAGCGTATTAGGGTTGATACTGGAACGAACCCAGTGATTTTGTTTTACAACAGATAAAGGTCAAGTGTAAATTGATAAAATGTTTGCGATGACAAGAACTACGAACTACCTACCTTTCAAGTTAGAAAGAAATTCTGGAAACCATTTAAGAGTTATCGCCCTCAAATCATGAAATTTTAAAATTTGTAGTTTTCGCCGTTTATTTCCAAACTATAAAGTGTAAATTGATAAAACGCTTGCCATGACAAGATCTACCTATCTTCAATTTTGAAAGAAATTCCGAAACCCATGTAAAAATAATGTCACTTTGATCACGAAAATGTTACATTTTTTTTCTTTTTTAGTCATTTATTTCCGAAACAATAAATGATAGAGACTAGGAGTAAATTGATAAAATGTTTGCCATGTCAATATCTACTTAGCCTTGCAATTTTGAGGAAAACCCATGCCTGTGTCTGCATATTGGTATAAATAGTGGCAACTATGAAGGGTAGGATCATGAAACTTTGCATACTGATGTGTCTATGGTTATCTCACAACTTCCAATAAAATTATGTCTCTTTGAGATATATTTTCAGCTTGATTGTCTTTTTTTCAGTTTTAGGTCCAAGTTCATATCTCTTTAATTTTACATGGTAGAATCATTTTACCTTGCATGTGCATGCATCTTTGATGGTAAATCAGCATACAGGCAAAATAAGTTAACTTTGACCTATATTTTCTGCATGATTGATTCACATTAAGATTTAAATCCGAGTTTGTATCTCAGTAACTGTACATAGTAGGACCATTTAACCTTCCATGTAGATGCATCTGTTGTTGTAGGTCAGCCATTTTACCTATATCTTTAGCTTGATCAACTTACATTCAAGTTTTCGGAAGTGTTCAGGTCTCCGTTACTATAGATATTAGGACCATCTAACGCATACATTTCTAATGGTAGGTCAACATCCAGACAAAATTGGGTTACTGTGACAATGTGCCTTACAATGAGTCCAACTTGATAATCATTAATTACCTATATTAAAATTTTGTTCAGAGGCTAGGTGAGCGATTCAGGCTCAGGTGAGCCTCTGAGTATTTATCAAATTACCGGAAGAGTTTGGTCCCATTTTAAGTTATCGAATTACTGGTAATATTTTTTCTCCTTTTTATTGATCAAATTACCGGGAGGTGTCTGCTCTCATTTTTATTGATCAAATTCCAGGTAGTGTTTGTTCTCATTTTTATTTATCAAATTACCGGTAGTGTTTGTTCTCATTTTTATTTATCAAAATACCGGTAGTGTTTGTTCTCATTTTTATTCATTAAATTCCCGGTAGTGTCTGTTCTCATTTTTATTAATCGAATTACCGGAAGTGTTTGTTCCCATTTTCATTTATCAAATTACCGGTACTGTTTGTTGTCATTTTTATTTATCAAATTACCGGTAGTGTTTGTTCTCATTTTTATTGATCAAATTACTGGTACTGTTTGTTCTCAAATCTTAGGGTAGATCCAGAGTTTGTTACCAGACTGAATAATACCGACTGTGACAAAAACAGGCTTTTCACCGGCAGTGTGACGGGTGCAACGCGTGGAGCAGATTATGCTTACCCTTCTGGAGCACCTGATGATACCTCAGTTTTTATAGGGGTTCACACTGATAGTGCTTTAGTTTTGAGGCGTTTTTGTTCATTTTTGTTTGTTATGTCTTTGTGATACTGTCTCAATTCGTGTTGCTGTGAATTGCCGTGATTTTGGATTTATGATTTTAGAATTTCCCTTTTCCTCGTTCTTGCTTCGGTATTCGTTTACCAATATATTCTCAAATGTTATCGTACTGTCTTTCGATTTTTTTAATACTTATAATCTAAAAATATATGTTTTGATGCATCTTAAATATTACTGAAGTGACGCTGAAATCAATCAATCAATTTATCATTCAAATAACCTGAAAATCCGTCCTAATTGTCAGTACATTAGCTAGCTTTGAAGTAATTTGATCGACGTATAACTATGAATTCCGCTAAAACCGGTGCTAGGAACCATCTTGAACTTACTTAGAGGTCGAAGGCCTTATGGTGATTTTAAGATAAAGAACAGCAATAAAAGTGTCGTTACATTGTTTTGTTTATAGCACGTATTTGTATAGACTTTGTGTCATGTGCATCTACTTCATATCTTTTTTCATCGTTTATTGTGTTCCATTCCAATATGCATGGTCACAAAATAACTTATACCACAAAAGTTGAGGCAAGATTCACCCCTGACTGTTTGCAAGTACAGCATGTCAAATTAGAACAAAAATACAAACAGGACTAACATCGACTCTTTAATAACAAGCTTAAGGTAGTTGGGGTGTCTTGGTTTCTGACATAAGAACCTTTTTAAAATTTGTACAATGAAATTTTGAGCAATATGCTGTAAAAATATGCAAAAAAATTTGGGGGTCACAGATATGTCAAAAAAGATACAGAGTTCTAAAGATTGGTCAAATTTGGTGTTTTCGCACAATATTTACAATAGAATTATATGGGAAATAGCCTTATAACACAGTTCAAGGGCATATTTTTGCAATAAGCAAACATACAATTTTTTCCAAACTTTGTATATTTATTGGTAAAATATAGAACTTCGATTTAAAAATATAAAAAAGATATGTCACGGACCTTTTGGAAAAATTTTATCAGGAAACATGAAGAATTTATAGGTTTTTCAAGAAAGGGGAGATAACTAAATTAAAGTAATTTAGGACCCCAAAATGAAAAAAATCCATATTTTTGGAAAAATTATTATTTATGTGTCTCTTAAAAATGCTTTAGACAAATACCAAAAAGAATTGAGATCAACTACCTATTTTTTTAACAAACTTAGAAATTCTGACTTGTTCCATGGTTTTTCAGTATAGAATTACATTTTTTGTATCTCCCTTTGACACAACTTTTTGAATTTTTGGCAAATATGTAATATCATTCGAACAAAATTGATACTTATTGTTCATTTATATTTATATTATTGTAAAAAAGAACATACAAAATCATTTCGACAACATTCTCATTGAATTATTGAATTTTTGCTTAGATGCACAAAAAAGATGCTCAATTTCAGACACCCCAACTACCTTAAATGAAATGTTTAACTGTAATATCAAAGTTTAATTATATAAATACATATACAAATGTATTAGTGGATTTCATAGATAATAAATACCTAAAAACCGAAGTTACTGTGAATTTACTTTCTGCATATGCGCATTTCGACAACTAATGTCTCTTCAGCGCAGATAAAATTCAAACGCTTGGAAGACCAGAAACTCAAAGATATTTAAAAAATGTAACATATATTAGTGTGTCTCATGGATTTCATAGATAAATGTAGGTACGATTTTTTAGTTGAATGTAAACACGAATAAACGCTCTTCTGAAACTTATTTATACCTTCCGCTTTAGCGGGTGGTATATAGTGATCATGGTGTCCGTTCGCCCATTCTTCCGTTCGTGCGTTCGTTATTCCGTCCGCCATAGGGTACATACCTCCTAGACTACTTGGTGAAATTAAATGAAACTTTCACAGAATGTTCAGTGCATATTTTCCATTGTGCACCAGCTATATGCGCTCTTACTTGATTTTTTTACATTTTGAATCAAAGAGGGGAGCGGTGGTATGTTTTTGTTAGCTATTCTAGGTTTTTTTAAACAAGTGAATTATTCTGGTAGTGTATTCCTTCCTTTTGGATAAAATGCACTAGGGTAGAATATCCACAACATCTAATCGACCAATCACAATTGAGTACTGACCGTGACTGAATAAACACCAAAGTAGAAATACAATAGGTTGTTTATATACCCGGAATTTCTGCAAACTGGGAAGAAAGTACCCTTACATTATTTGTACAGTTGGATGTTGAGTTACAGTAACAACGAAATATTAAAACTCTAGTAGCATGAACCTAACAAAAGCTGGAGGTATCAACAGGTGCTGCGAGGTTGAGGGGAGGGGTATGGCAAGCATGATTTACTCCATGCATGGCACCTGTCACACTGAAAATAAATAATCCTGTGGTAACTCATAGTCGGTGTTTGTCAGTTTGATTTGGTAATGAACCTTACTTATGATTGTGTATTTAAATATGTTGAAAACATGCCTATAGATTTAAATTTGGCACTTCAAAACTTCTGTCTTGAATAAAATGTAGAACTGATTCATAATTTTAGGTATGACAGTCTCCAACAAAGCAATAACAAAGATAGATATGAAGGCTACAGAGCTCTTGGAAGTCAACATGAATATCAACAACCACATCATTATTTGGAAATGGTAGATTCCAGTACAGGGGTGTAAATACAATGTGTTGAGGAAACGGGGTATAAATAAATCGGTTGGATGCTACAGTACTTTTTAATGGTATTGAAGAATTGTCTCATGTTTGTAACAATATATGTAGTGTAAAGTTTTTTTACTTCATCTTGCTAAATTGATTTTTTTTCCCACACTTATATCGGTTTTACTCTTTCAAAATGTACCTGAAAATGTGTTTTTCCATATGGTCCAATGTAAACTAAGTTCAACACTAGCAATCATCTTGGATAAGTGGCTCACTTGCCTGCCACATTTAAAATTGGAACAACATGGTTCAAACTTTCAAAGTAATTTCGGAGAACAATTCGAATATTTTCCATAGGATTAAATATTAAACTATGTCCCCTTTCGGTGTCCGTTTTGGATGCCATCTTGGATGTAATGCAAATCTGCTAGACATATTTGTTCAAAGGGGCAAACTTAAGAACAAACGCAACCTTATATTGGTTCCAATTTGCCAAGAACCTCCGAAGAAAACCTTTAAAAAATGTTTCCCTATTACGTCAAATGTTAAACTGAGTTCTCCCGCTGCCAGTCATCATTAATAAGTGCAGAGTTTTGATACACATTTTTAAAAGGGGTCTTCCAAAAACTACTGTGACAACGCTTGTTTTCAATTGGCTTTGTGGACCTTCGAAAGCTTTGATGAAGGTTTGAAATGTTAAGCTAAATCCCACTGGTTACTATCTTAGATGAAGTGCAGATTAGCCAAACAGGACACATTCTTGAAGAAAAGACTACCCAAGGATTATTGTGGCCAAAAAACTAAAATACAAAAGTTGCATAATACACAGTTAATATTGTCATGTTGTATATATTTGGTTTCAATTTACAAACAGGCTAGCAGTCTCTCGATTCGTCCATTCAAACATCTCCTTATAGTACATATCTTTCAAACAATTGTCGGGTTTTTGCCGGATATTTTCATAAGGTGGTGTTTTTTACTTCAATAGAAAGTAACTGCACTGCTGTGTTTTGGTTATTTCATGAATTTTTATGTCAAATTTTAAACTGACTTATATAGGCCACATTGAAAAGTGTTTTTTGTACTCAAAAGGCTAATCTTGTTCAGTTATAAAATAACATTTGTCTTATGACTAAGCTTTTTACAGGAACAGAGTGGTGTTATATCTTTCTTGGTCGACTCGTCTTCCTCGTTGGAAACCAGGTCAGGTTTAGGTATAAGCCATGCTGAAAAGTGATTTCTATACTGAAAGGGCTATTGTTGTTCAGTTATAGAATACTAGTGTCTTATGACTAAGCTATTTACAGGAACAGAGTAGGGTTATATTTTTCTCTGTCGAATCGACTTTCTCGTCGCAAAGCAGGTCACGTTTTGGTAAAGCCACGCTGAAAAGTGTTTTCTTTAGTGAAAGGGCTAATTGTTGTTCAGTTATAACATACAAGTGTGACTATGCTTTCTCGGTCGAATCGACTTCCTGGTCGGATGGATTTTTATTTTTATAACATCATGTTGCTATTGTCAGTGATGAAATACGGATGGCAAATTTTGAAGATGGTTCTGTTGAGTATTGTACGAAATCAAAGGGACGAGATTGTATATTTCAAGAAAGTATAGATTAGTCTTTGCAAAAAGTAGAGACGTTGCTTCGTATTTTTATAGTCATGCCTATAGTTCACACTGTTAGTACTTCAGTTTTGAGGGTTGAATAATTTGTGGAGTTCGTGTGTTAAGTGCATTTAGTCTTCTGGTGTTCTCGTTATTTGCCTTGTTTCTGGACTTTATTTTATGTAATCTTATGTTTCGTTCCTTCGGTATTCTACCGTCGTTGTTTCAAATTCTATCTGACTAAAATTTTAAGGATAATGGACGATATGTTCTTGCTACTATTAGGTCTTTTGTCATTTTTATTTATCAAAATTCCCGGCAGTGTTCGTCTGTTCTAATAATAAACTAGACATTTGCCCTTCTTTGCTTAAGTATGCTTGTTTAAGCATTGTTTAATCAAATGAAATTAAATGACAAATGAATTGTTGACATTATATAAAAAATATAGAGTGAAAAATACTGTAGGGAAACGACAAACTGATATATTAGTATAAGTCTTGATGAATAATTAGGTTTTTGTGAGTATCGGGTATTCTGAATAATTGAATGTTTGCTATGTAGTATGAGCTATAACTAATTACGTAATACCGACGTTTCTGTAAAGGTAGTGTTAGTAGGTTGTTGTTTCGACGACTTATGTCTCTTCAGTTCAGATCAAATAAAAATATTTGGAAGACCAGAAGCTAAAATCTCAAAATCTCTTAAAGTAAGGCAACAGGTTTATATATATCCCTCCGTTAGCTGCAGCAGTTGAGTACTTCCATGGCAGAACGATGGACTGTCGTATCGGGGTGTCGAGTTCGAATCTAGGTGACAGTGAATTTTGCACAAAATCAGCGTACTACTGCGTTTTACACAAAGGATATACTCAACAGTTTTTTTTTTATCAAATTATAAAGATTTTTTAGGCGAAGGTAATTTCTAGTTCAAATTAGACTGCATAATATCAGTTTTGCTTTATGCTATTGTATTTTATTTGATAATATGAATCGCGCCTTTTATGATGGCCTACATATTTTTCTACGGAAGCATATTGATGCCATTTGAAGAAAACAAATATCTCATTATTACAAGATATTTTTTTCTTCATATGTCATCAATACGATTCAGTATTTTTCAAGAAACGCTACGTACTTTTTCGAAACTTTTTGAATATGTGTTTCAATAACTTAAGATTTTTGATTATCCACTTTAACTTTCCCTTCTTTACTTAAACGGATGATAGGTGACAAAGATGTGAACTTTTATCTATAGATGGCAACCTGTTAGTGACTTACTGAAATTTATTTAAGAAGCAATAAGCATAAGATATTGGAAATATGCATGTGACAACAGCTTTGAATTTAAGTTCATATCAATGGATTCCATGTTAATTTACATCGGTAGCATTTGAACCAATTAAACAATCCCGAATAAAAACATCTTGAAAATTTAAAAAAAACTAAGAGGTTTGATTGAAAGATGTTTTAGAACGGTTGACGCAGATTGTAATTGGTGGAGAACATGCATACTTTGTGAAATTAAATTAAATTAAATTCCGCATCTCAAATATACAGAGGAAGAATTAATTCAAATAAGCTTCTGATCACAATATGTTTGTCCAGTTTGAAGGACTTTTTTTTATTTTTAGGCACTCTCTTGCTATAATCTTATGAGGCTGAAGTAATCGAAGGACTTCTTTACAATAAAAATTTAAAAAAAACTAGGCAAAACCCTTAATTTAAGCTTATTTTATATCGATGACATTTCTCATTAAACATCCTTGGCTATCATGATTTTCCTCATTTTTTTCTATCCAAAACAAAAATTAAGGATACAACGGACACTTCAATATAATTATTTGGCCTTCATCTAGAAATTGACAACAGAGGTAGACTACAAACTGGATTGCATGACAAATGGGATGATTTTACTTTACAAATAGTTAATTCTCTTCTCTTTTTAGCAAAAATCTCAAACCACCAGTATCTAGAGTTTACATCTCCAAACTAATTCAGAACTCGATGTCCTTTGGTCGATACGGTGACTTACAAATTAGGCTGCTTAAACAAGGATATGTTACCCATAGCTGGAATTCATTACTACAGAAGTTTTACGGCTGCAGTCACGATATTCAGACAGTTTTAGGACTTCTGTTTCCCAGATAACAACGAGTCTTTGCCTTTTACAGCGTTGTTTTTTTCCTTTTCTGGACTTCATTACCGGAATTAACATGTTCAACAGAGCGGGTGTCTTATGAGAAACAGGAGATGGTTACTCTTCCGATACATCCAATCTCTCCAATAGTTTTTAATTGAGTCTGTGTCGTTGATCTATATTGTTTGTCCCTTTCATCTTTTCTGAGCCGTTCTAATGTGTTTCTGATGTTGTGATCGATTGTCTTCGGACTATTTTTTTTGTCCTGACGGTTCTCATTAAGAGTTAGAAAGTGGCGTTTACCAATCAGTCATCTAACAGATCATTCTACACTATATTTTAGCTGGCTGTGTGACGGGTGCCATGTGTGGAGCAGATCGTGCTTACCCTTCTGCAGCACCTGATGATACCTCAGTTTTTGTAGGAGTTCACACTGCTAGTGCTTTAGTTATGTGGCGTTCATGTTCTTTTTTGTTTATTTGTTTTGTCTTTGTCATGCTGTCTCAATTCGTGTTGGATGCTTATTGTCGTGATTTTGAATTCATGATTTTAGAATGTCCCCTTTCCTCGTTCTTGCTTCGGTATTCGTTTGCCGATGTATTGATATCCGACAAAGATAAAATACAGTACAAGAGACATAACTCTTCAATATAAGAATTACATCCTTCTTGTCCATCAATTTACAATTTTTTATGTTGAGATATCAGTATCCCACTTAAAGATTCCGATTTCATATTTTTAGCAAAAACACGTTCAAAATGAACATAAATCTCCTAAATGCTTTACACCATAACTAGATTTAAACAATTTTTCATATTGGCAGTATTTGGCATTGCTCAATATCATGTTCCTCTTTCATAATTGATGACGTTGTTATACCAAATCTATTTAGAAGTATTTCAATTGAAGTTTCATAGGTAAGAAGGCTTGATATCATAGTCAACGGAAATTATGTCCTTAGCTAGCTGTCAGTAACTGCGAGCATTTGTCCGGACAGTACCTGTGTGTATTGTCTTCATATTTTATGTACTTCATTGTAAGGGTACTCGTCTTGATAAGTTGGACTTTTTTCTAGTTTGATTTTTACTGTGAGTCTTTTTGTGTATTTATTGTTTAGCCATTCACCACACGTAGGGAGAGGGTTTGGATCCAAGAAAACGAGTTTAACCCCACCGCAATTTTTGCGCCTGTCCCAAGTCAGGGATATGTTGGTGATTGACTTGTCCATGTCTTCTTATAAAATTTTAGTTTCTTGATATTTGGGTTATTGGATGAGGTTTATTTCCATTGATTTATCCACTTTTTTTACACTTTTGGGGCCATTTAGGGCTTGCTATATGATGTGGGATTCCTCACTGTGTTGAAGACCGTTCGGTGACCCCTAGATGCTTTGTTTTGGGGTCGTTTTAACCTGGATATGGGATGTTGTCTCCTTGACATTTACCCCATTTCCTTTCTTTTTCATTTACAAAATAACAATATAAGATACAAATATCTTAAAACAATAACAGTTACATTTTCTAATCTACAAGCACAGCTATGCTCAAAATAAATGAAGATGCCGAAAAGAAATGGACTAAATGCGGTTCTTTTAAATTGGACACTTTCTCTGAATGCAACAAAGCTGTCATTCAACAGTATAGTTGTCATGCCACACACAGTCTCTAACAACTTAACACTCACCATGCGGGTCCCGTCTTTTGACGGGATGCAGTCATATTTTAGTTGAACACCTCTTACAGGTCCCAAAACCTACGGAGATACGATTTTGTGTACTTGTAACATAAAAATAGCTATTTCCTATAATATCACATATCAAGAAAGGACAATTTCGCCAGTCCTTTGTACCTTATGCATGAAAACGTAATCTGTAAATTTTAAAGAGCAAAATATTCACACATTTTGAAAGGGTGGTGGCTCCATTTTTGGGCAATAATGGAACACTTCCCCCCTAATAATCCAGATTGGTGTATAATGATAATATGATGTCATGATGAAAATGGCAGTCCCTCGGACGCATGCGTCATCACCACCTTCTGTTTAACAGTACTAATAACTAAATACCGAAGTTACTAAATCATGAAAAATTGTCAGTTTTGAGGCCAAAGAATAATATAACCCTACACACATATCATGCTTATACCCAAATCTTCAAGAAAGAAGACAAGCAATTCTGATCAAGCCAAGAGACAATCCATACGAAGTTTGGTGTGTCGATGGACCTGATTATGGTCATTTCATGTCATTGAATCATTCGTTTACCAGTGTCATTGCTAGACTCACCGCAAGTGCAAAATCATATTTCCTGAAACGCTTTATGACCATCGTACACTGCATGATGTTTCTACCAGCTCAACATATTCTTTGGTGTTTTTGGAGAATATCAGTCGCTATATGACACCATAGAGGATGTCGATTTCTATGAAGGATTACCTAACTTTGATATTTGAAATCCGAACGAGAGACACTTAGTCATCATCGACGATTTAATGGCAGAAACTGCTTCACTGTTCACCAAGAAGAGTCATCATCGGAAAATCAGTGTAATGTATCTTGTACATAATCTATTTCATAAAGGAAAACATCATAAAACCATCAATTTGAATGCCCATTATATTATATATAGAGAGGGTTGCTTCACAGACTCACATTTTAGCTCAACAAATTGTTTCCTAGAAATCCAAGTTTTTTTTTTAACTGATACATTATTTTATTCATGTTGCATCCTGATTTACATTTACCCTAAGTAGTCCAGGGAATACTACTTAGGGGCCCCTGTTTGATGTACACCTCGTTTGCCATGGAAGAATCAAATGAGTCAATAGGAAGATTAATTTTGTTTGTTTACACCATTCAAAATATACTACATGTACTTTGAATAAAATTGGGTCACCGTGGATTTTCAATCAAACTTCCGGCTCAATATAAAATAGACACGTGCTTTGTGAACTAGGATTACATAGTAATCCCAGTTTTTAGCTCAGCTGGCTAATGCCAGGGTGAGTTTTTGCTATCACTTTGCGTCCGTCGTCCGTCCGTCGTCCATACGTCGGTCCGGCGTAAACTTTTCATTGAAAGAATCTTCTGAAAGTACTGGGCCAATTGAAACCAAACTTTGCCACAATAGTTCTTGGGTGGTCCCGTGCAAAAAAGGCGTTTTTGAGGTCTGCGCTATATCCAACATGGCCGTCAGCGGGAAACAGTTCTTACCTTGGACCTATGGGAAAACACTTTCAAAGATCTTATACTCTGAAACTAATGAGCAAATTCGAACCAAACTGGGCCACAATAGTCCTTGGGCATTCCCCTGCAAAAAGGTGTTTTTTAGCTTCCCGTTATATCCAACATGGCCGGCAGCGGGGAACATATTTTTAACATTGGACTCAATGGGAAAACACATTCAAATATCTTATCCTCTAAAACTACTGGGCCAATTGGAACCAAACTTGGCCAAAATAGTCCTTGGGTGGTCCCTTACAAAAAGGTGTTTTTCAGGTCCCTGCTATATCCAAGATGGTCTCCAGTATGAAACATAGTTTAAACATTGGACCCTGTGGGAAAACATGTTCAACGATCTTCTTCTCTGAAACTGCTGAGCCAGTAGGAACCAACCTTGGTTGGTCTCCTGCAAGAAATGTGTTTTTTTCAGGTTCGTGCTATATCCAACATGACCACTAGTGGGGAACATAATTTTTTACATTGGACCCTATAGGAAACACATTCCAAGATTTCTTCTCTGAGACTACTGGGCCAATTAGAGCCACTTTTGGCCACAATGGTCCTTGGGTGTTCCCTTATAAAAAAAAGGTGTTTTTCATGTCCGTGCTATATCGAACATGGCCCACAGCGGAAAACATAGTTTTAACATTGGACCCTATGGGAAAACACGTGCCAAGATCCTCCTTTCTGAAACCCCTGAGCCTACTGGAACAAAACTTGGCCACAATAGTCCTATGGTTGTCCCCTGCAAAAAAGATGTTTTTCATGTTCAAGCTATATCCAACATGGCCGACAGCGGGGAACTTAGTTTTAAAATAGGACATTATGGGAAAAGACATTCACATATCTTCTCCTTTGAAACTGCTGAACCGATTGGATCCAAACTTTCAACGGACCATTTAGAAACACATACATTTTTTTCAAAAACTACTAGTCTAATTAAAACAAATCTTAGTTGCAATAGTCATTGGATAGTCCCTTCCAAAAAAGTATGAAAGGTATGTACTTCAATTAAGATGACAACCAGCGGGAACGTAGTTTTAACATTGGGCCTACGGGT
>MJUU01006219.1:23250-53614 GCA_002080025.1 Modiolus philippinarum
CGATGAGAAACTAATGCCTACGAAGATAAATAAAAGAACCTGCATAGACAAATAATTTCAGTTGGTTTCCAAATCTTGAACATACGCCATGTCGTGCATCTATGTCGTTATTCAAACTTGAATGAAGAAATTTGTAGAGGAAAAGGAAAAATTGAAACCTGGATAGATATCGGAAAATTCGTCCTTAACTATCTATCATGCAGACAAACACCCTGGATATAAAACCTGAGCAAAGAGTTGAAGAATCGGAACTTGCATATCAACGGACAATTCGTCCTAAAATACCTTCCACCCAGACAAACACCATGAATCTAAAGTCAAAGAATAGGTTGGGAAAATGTCAAGAAATAAAGAACCGTTTTGAATTTACCAAAAAGAGAAATATGTCTGAAGTATGCAAAAACGGAACAAATGGATGAAAGGGACAGCAAAACATACAAAAAGAGTATACTGCGAAGAAAGTCAACACCACAACAAACCACCATTGAAATTTAATAATAAAAAATGGAAAAAAAAACAGAAAAAAGGACAAACAGAAGAAAAGAAAACAAAACAAACAAAAACAGAAGAAAACAGAAAAAAACTAGATTTGCAATTGCGAGCAATAGCGGATGTCACCCCAGACTCCACATTCGATGATTCCACCTTAATAGCAGCGTCAAAATCTACCTAGAAATCAATTTTTGTTGAAATCCGACAACGTTGTTATTTTGACGCATTTTGGCCGCCATCTTGGAAATGGCGGGCGTTTTGAAAATTTTTAACCCACAGCATATAACTTCAGATGGTGTGTCAACTATGTGCAAAGTTTGAAATCAATTGGTCCAGTCATTTAAAAATAATCGCTCGGACAAAAATTATTGGAAGAAGAAAAAAAAATAATAAGAATAAGAATAGAGAAGATGAAACGTAGAATAACAACATGTCACCCCGACAAAGTCTGGGGTGACATAATGAATGCAACCCTTAGCAAGTCACAAGCCCTGATAAATGCAGAGTGAGCCCCTGTGATAAGTAAATATCTCATATATTACAACACAGCAAATAATCTAATAATACTGCAATAATAGGGTTTAGATAAAGGGTTACGTTTATTAGGTCATTGGGTTATTAAACAGTATTATTTAAAAAGTTATAGTTCAAATCGGGATGGACAATATCAAACATAATCAATCACATACCCCTCAATTTATATTTTACAAAGATATCTTTCATATATGGATAAGGTTTGTTAGAACTGAGTTCAGTTAGTAGAGTTATGGTTAGTTAAGTGCAGGGTAAAAGTTTATGTTTAGAAAAAAGGTTCAACATTTTTAGTAATGAGGTTACTTGGGTTATTGTAAAAACTACTTTCATCGGATATGTTGAGAATACCACCATCATTAAAGTTTGTTAATTATGGTTATGGGATGTTTAAAAGCTTAAAATGAGGTAATCATTATAAGTTCTAGTGTTATTGTTGGATGTTATCATTTGAATTAGGGCTATGTTACAGAGAGTTTAAAGTTAGTATCATATAAATCATTATAAATCATAATTCACAGTAACCTCGGTATTTTGTTATTTGGAAACAACGGCAGTAGAATACCGAAGGAACAAGGGAAGCGATGACTACAAAAATCGAAGTCCAAAGACATGGCAAAAACGGTAACAGATAAAAACAAAGACAAAACAAGGACGTGATACAGCTACAATGCACGGAAATAAAAAGATAACATTAAGAACTAAGGCACTCATAGTGTGAACTCCCATGAAAACCGGGATTGACATCAGGTGCTCCGGAAGGGTAAGCATGTCCTGCCCCGCTAGCGACACCCGTCGCACTATCAGTGAGGCATATAGTATTATGAAAGGTGATTGGAATCATTTTATCATATGATTAGTATTTATAATCATTCAGGTTATGGTTTGAGTAACAAATGATATTACATGTATTAAGACTAGGACTGCATGGTTAAATAGTGTAAAAGTTACATTCATCAGTTAATGACATTAAATACATCATAATGGTTGGGTTTATAACATAAGTGGGATAGTATTGAAAATTACATCATCATCAGAGTTTAGGTTCATTAAAGCTGTAGCTCAGAATAAGGATTGGTTAGTTAAGTTTAAGTCTAGGATTTACGGTTATGGTTATTACAGAGACAACATAAATAAGAATAGTCTAGGGTGCTTAGGTTTTGTACTTTTCAGCAACAAATTAGGGTTACGAAAAAAATGTTCAGGTTTAGGAAATTCTTAATGAACCCTCAAGTATAAATTCATTTATGGGAAAACACATTCCAAGATTTCTTCTCTTAGACTACTGGTCCAATTAGAGCCACTTTTAGCCACAATGGTCCTTGGGTGTTCCCTTATAAAAAAGGTGTTTTATGTGCTATATCGAACATGGCCCACAGCGGAAAACATAGTTTTTACATTGGACTCTATGGGAAAACACGTGCCAAGATCCTCCTTTCTGAAACCACTGAGCCTACTGGAACAAAACTTGGCCACAATAGTCCTATGGTTGTCCCCTGCAAAAAAGATGTTTTTCATGTTCAAGCTATATCCAACATGGCCGACAGCGGGGAACTTAGTTTTGAAATAGGACATTATGGAAATGACATTCACAGATCTTTTCCTTTGAAACTGCTAAACCGATTGGATCCAAACTTACAACGGACCATTTTGAAACACATACATTTTTTTCAAAAACTACTAGTCTAATTAAATCAAATTTTAGTCACACTAGTCATTGGATAGTCCCTTCCAAAAAAGTATGAAAGGTATGTACTTCAATTAAGATGACAACCAGCGGGAACGTAGTTTTAACATTGGGCCTACGGGTATACACATTCAAAGATCTTCTTTTCTGAAACTTCAGAGCCAATTTGAACCAAACTGAGCCACAATAGTTCTTGGGTTGTCCCCTGCAAAAAAAAATTGTTTCCTAGGTCTGCACTATATTAAACGGTTGGCTAGCGGGGAACCTTAGTTTTAACATTGGACCATATGGGAAAACACATTCAAAGATTTTCTCCTCTGAAACTGCTGAGCCATTTGAACCAAGTCTTTATGTGGCCACCTGTAAAGAAAAAACATTCTTTTCCTCATTTTCACACTTTACCCAAGATTGATGCCAGCGGGGAACATAGTTTAAAATTGGACCCTATGGAAACACTAACAGATGTCTTCTCCCCTTAAATTACTTTGTCATACTGGAACGATAGTTTTAACTATTGGCTCTTTAACATAAAATGTCTATGTTAATCAAGGGCTAGGTGAGCGATACAGGCTCTTGATAGCCTTTTGTTTGTTGGAAACTTTTGCAGATGCTACTTCTGAACCTCATGGATACTTGTTAATGGACATGAAACAAGAAATGCCCGACAAACACGTGTCAGAAGTCATATTTTCCCCGATGAGAAACTAATGCCTACGAAGATAAATAAAAGAACCTGCATAGACAAATAATTTCAGTTGGTTTCCAAATCTTGAACATACGCCATGTCGTGCATCTATGTCGTTATTCAAACTTGAATGAAGAAATTTGTAGAGGAAAAGGAAAAATTGAAACCTGGATAGATATCGGAAAATTCGTCCTTAACTATCTATCATGCAGACAAACACCCTGGATATAAAACCTGAGCAAAGAGTTGAAGAATCGGAACTTGCATATCAACGGACAATTCGTCCTAAAATACCTTCCACCCAGACAAACACCATGAATCTAAAGTCAAAGAATAGGTTGGGAAAATGTCAAGAAATAAAGAACCGTTTTGAATTTACCAAAAAGAGAAATATGTCTGAAGTATGCAAAAACGGAACAAATGGATGAAAGGGACAGCAAAACATACAAAAAGAGTATACTGCGAAGAAAGTCAACACCACAACAAACCACCATTGAAATTTAATAATAAAAAATGGAAAAAAAAACAGAAAAAAGGACAAACAGAAGAAAAGAAAACAAAACAAACAAAAACAGAAGAAAACAGAAAAAAACTAGATTTGCAATTGCGANCAATGCACGGAAATAAAAAGATAACATTAAGAACTAAGGAACTCATAGTGTGAACTCCCATGAAAACCGGGAGTGACATCAGGTGCTCCGGAAGGGTAAGCATGTCCTGCCCCGCTAGCGACACCCGTCAATTCGTCCTAAACTACCTTCCATCCAGACAAACATTATGAATCTAAAAACAATGAATAGGTTGGGAAAATGTCAAGAAATAAAGAACCCTTTTGAATTTGCCAAAAAGAGAAATATGTCTGAAGTATGCAAAAACGGAACAAATGGATGAAAGGGACAGCAAAACATACAAAAAGAGTATACTGCGAAGAAAGTCAACACCACAACAAACCACCATTGAAATTTAATAATAAAAAATGGAAACAAAAAAAAAAACAGAAAAAAGGACAAACAGAAGAAAAGAAAACAAAACAAAACAAAAACAGAAGAAAACAGAAAAAAACTAGATTTGCAATTGCGAGCAATAGCGGATGTCACCCCAGACTCCACATTCGATGATTCCACCTTATTCGCAGCGTTAAAAACTACCTAGAAATCAATTTTCGTTGAAATCCGACAACGTTGTTATTTTGACGTATTTTGGCCGCCATCTTGGAAATGGTGGCCATTTTGAAAATTTTGAACAAACAGCATATAACTTCAGATGGTGCTCCAACTTTGTGCAAAGTTTGAAATCAATTGGTCCAGCCATTTAAAAATAATCGCTCGGACAAAAATTATTGGAAGAAGAAAAAAAAATAATAATAATAAGAATAGAGAAGAAGAAACGTAGAATAACAACATGTCACCCCGACAAAGTCTGGGGTGACATAATGACTGCAACCATGCAGAGTGAGCCCCTGTGATAAGTAAATATCTCATATATTACAACACAGCAAATAATCTAATAATACTGCAATAATAAAGTTTAGATAACGGGTTACGTTTAGGTCATTGGGTTATCAAACAATATTATTTAAAAAGTTATAGTTCAAATCGGGATGGACAATGTCAAATATAATCAATCAAATACCGCTCAATTTATATTTTACAAAGATATCTTTCATATATGGATAAGGCACTTTGCCAGTTTAATTGATGTTTGTTGACAATCCCGCACCCATGACCAAGAAAGACATGGATGTAGCGTCGCTCGACAATTAGCAAAGAATTCCGCTTAAACCGGTGCTAGGGGCCGTCTTGAACTTACTATGAGGTATGAGCAAAGCTCATTGTTGAAGGCCTCGTGGTGACTTCAAGATGAAGAACAACAATAAAAGCGTTGTTCCTTTGCTTGTTTTTTACCATGTATTTGTAGAGACTTTGTCTCATGTGCATTTACTCCATATCCTTTTATTCACCATTTACGACTGGAGTTTGTCTCTCCTGCAATGTGGAGTCCGTAAAAAGATTCCCCGTGCGAGAAATGTATGCTCTCTATATTTTTCATTTATAGTGTACTTGTGCGTGAGAGAATTTCTCATATGGATATACATTGTACTATTGATACTTTCAAATTTTTGCATTTATTTTATTAATTTCGAAATGTAATCCAGACCACCTGTTTTAAGTGCCCACATCTCACTATTTTATAACGCCAAGTTTTCTTACATTCGACTTGATGAGTGCCCTGTGTTTGTCTATATGTTGTAGTTGTCCACTAGCTTAAGACACTAGTGCTTTTGTCGGGCAAAGGATGACAGTGATTGTAAGAGCACTTTGCCAGTTTAATTGATGTTTGTTGACAATCCCGCACCCATGACCAAGAAAGACATGGATGTAGCGTTGCTCGACAATTAGCAAAGAATTCCGCTTAAACCGGTGCTAGGGGCCGTCTTGAACTTACTATGAGGTATGAGCAAAGCTCATTGTTGAAGGCCTCATGGTGACTTCAAGATGAAGAACAACAATAAAAGCGTTGTTCCTTTGCTTGTTTTTTACCATGTATTTGTAGAGACTTTGTCTCATGTGCATTTACTCCATATCCTTTTATTCACCATTTACGACTGGAGTTTGTCTCTCCTGCAGTGTGGAGTCCGTAAAACGATTCCCCGTGCGAGAGATGTATGCTCTCTATATTTTTCAGTTATGGTGTACTTGTGCGTGAGAGAATTTCTCATATGGATATACTATTGATACTTTCAAATTTTGGTTATTATTTTTGTAATTTTTGAAATGTAATCCAGACCACCTGTTTTAAGTGCCCACATCTCACTATTTTATAACGCCAAGTTTTCTTACATTCGACTTGATGAGTGCCCTGTGTTTGTCTATATGTTGTAGTTGTCCAATAGCTTAAGACACTAGTGCTTTTGTCGGGCAAAGGATGACAGTGATTGTAAGAGCACTTTGCCACTTTAATTGATGTTTGTTGACAATCCCGCACCCATGACCAAGAAAGACATGGATGTAGCGTTGCTCGACAATTAGCAAAGAATTCCGCTTAAACCGGTGCTAGGGGCCGTCTTGAACTTACTATGAGGTATGAGCAAAGCTCATTGTTGAAGGCCTCATGGTGACTTCAAGATGAAGAACAACAATAAAAGCGTTGTTCCTTTGCTTGTTTTTTACCATGTATTTGTAGAGACTTTGTCTCATGTGCATTTACTCCATATCCTTTTATTCACCATCCGAATCTGGATATAAAGTTATCAACCAAAGTCTTGACTACTATTTCAGCTTCTTGGCTTGGAATAGGGTAGCACTCCAGCCAATTTGTAAACTTGTCGATAAAAATCAGAACGTAATTGTTACCTCGTTTTTATGATGGTTAAGGACCTAGTATGTCCATATGTTTTAGTTCTAGTTCTAGTGTCTTTACCTGGCTCTAGGTTTGTCTTTTTATTCTTTTTGTATGTACTACTGGCTCTACCGAATAGCTTGCGATCTATAGACACACCATACCAAATGACAAAGTGCTTGGCTTTTGCTAACGTTTTTGACTGTCCCATGTGCACTGATAGTAGAATGTTGTGACAAAGTGCTTGGCTTTTGCTAACGTTTTTGACTGTCCCATGTGCACTGATAGTAGAATGTTGTGACAAAGTGCTTTGCCTTTGCTAACGTTTTTGACTGTCCCATGTGCCCTGATAGTAGAATGTTGTGACAAAGTGCTTGGCTTTTGCTAACGTTTTTGACTGTCCCCTGTGCCCTGATAGTAGAATGTTCTGACAAAGTGCTTGGCTTTTGCTAACGTTTTTGACTGTCCCATGTGCACTGATAGTAGAATGTTGTAACAAAGTGTCATTACTTGGATGTTTAAGCTGTCAGGAACAACAAGGAACAATCTTTGGGATATCGGGTCTTTCCAGCGGTAATACAATACACCATCACATAACTCTATTCATCCAATGGTGTCGTACTGCTGGGCTGCTAAGTTGTAGTCTAGGTCTTCCCCACTCTTAAAACAGCGAATTAACCTCGGTATTTTGTTATTTTTTTAGATGCTGTTCTTTCTCTTGTTCAGAGAAGACCTCTTTCGGCGAAAGAGTATATATTCAGGTCGTTGTTTCTGGCAACCTTCGAGCGGATATCTTTTGAACGTCATCATCATTAGTCTCAAAAGTCTCCCATTGTGACCTAGCTCCTGTGTAAAATTTGCATCCGCCACACGCGGTAGTTGATATGGAACAATTAACGGTTGGTATTCTTGACAAATTGTCAAAGGGTCTGACATCCTGGACAGGCCATCAGCATTACCGTGAAGTTTACCTGGACGATGCCTAATTTGCATATGGTATTGGGCAAGTTCTTCCATGCAACGTGCTAGTTGTCCTTCAATATTCTTACATTTGAAGGCCATATTAGGCTATTGTGATCGGTTCTTATAATGAATGGTCTTGCCAAGTAGTGTCTGTACTGACGAGTTACTATTGATAACAGTTCTTTCCGAGGTGTGCAATATTTCCGTTGTGCTGGTGTTAACACTTTACTTGCAAAACTAATCGGTACTTCCTTCTATTCAGCGATTGTATTAGTTGTGCTCCAATAGTATCGTTGGATACGTCAGTATCTAACATAAAGGTATCAGTGGAATAAGGATAGTTCAGTGCAGTTGCTTCTACCAACATAGTTTTCATTTTCTGGAATGTAATCTGATGTTTTTCTTCCCATATAAACTATTCTTTCGATGTTTCTAATACATCGGCAAACGAATACCGAAGCAAGAACAAGGAAAGGGGAAATTCTAAAATCATAAATCCAAAATCATGGCAATTCACAGCAACACGAACTGAGACAGTATGACAAAGACAAAACAAATAAACAAAAATGAACAAGAACGCCACAAAACTAAAGCACTAGCAGTGTGAACCCCTATAAAAACTGAGGTATCATCAGGTGCTCCGGAAGGGTAAGCATGATCTGCTCCACATGTGGCACCCGTCACACTGCCAGTGAAAAGTCCGGTTTTGTCACAATCGGTGTTAGTCAGTCCGGTAACAAACTCTGGATCTACCAAAAAATATCTGTTCTCATTTGTGAAACAGAAACATTGTAATGGTCTGTCAAATCGTGGTGACGACCGTAAAACTTCTGTAGTGACAATTGCAACAGTGACTGAACATACCCTTGATATAAAAGTTTTTGAGACAGTAATTTCGCTCTGTTGACAAAATCGCTGTACAAACTACAGGCACGGCAATAGCGAATGAGTTGTGAAATGTACACGCCATATGCCGGAGAAGTGGGAATATTACTGCTCAAAAACGGGACGTTCACTATTGGAAAGTCGAAATCATCACGCTTGTCGTAAAGTTTTGTTTTCAGACGTCCAGAGTTGTCAATGTAGAGGTATAGGTCCAGGTATGATGCTGATGATGGTGTATCAGTGGTCTCTTTAATTTCGAGTTCATTTGGGTATATAAGATGAAGGTTATCCTTAAATTGAGGATTGTTCAATGAAAGAACATCATCTATATAACGGAAACTGAAATAAGAGGATTTGGCTAGCTTATTGTCTTTTTTCTGAACTAGCCCTTGTATGAACCTGGCTTCATACGAATAAAGAAACAAATCTGCTAGAAGAGGCGCACAATTAGACCCCATAGGTATCCCTATTGTCTGCTGGAAAACTTGTCCTCCAAATTCTACAAATATGTTATCAATCAAGAATTCCAGCATTGCAATGACATCCTCCTCTGTATACTTTTTGTGTGAATCAGTGTGATGTTTAACAAAATAGGCCCCATCTTTACCTATCACTAAATATGAATATCTTCTTTCACCCTTTTTAGTACAGAAAGACTGATGTATTAAATCCCGGAGTACTGACTTTAGCTTATCGTGTGGAAGAGTAGTATAGAGAGTAGAAAAATCAAATGTTTTGATACTGTCGCAGTGGTTGAGTTCAGTTGAAGATAGATATTCTAATAAGTCTTTTGAGTTTTTGAGAATCCACATCTGATTCACTCCACTCTAATTCATGAAGTGGCAGTGCAACTTCGGCATTGCATCCATGAGTCATAAAACATGGGTGTAGGCTTGCTCGGCATCTAGCAATGAATTCCGCTCAAACCGGTGCTAGGGCCGTCTTAAACTTACTATGATGTATTAATATAGATCATTGTTGAAGGCCTCAAGGTGACCTTAAGATCAAGAACAATAATAAAAGCGTTGTTCCATTGCTTGGTGTCACCATGTATTTGCAGAGATTTTGTCTCATTTGCATTTACTCCATATTCCTATATTACTTATACTTTGGTTTGTGTTTCCTGTGGTAATTCATGAATTCTTAGGAATGACTCAACATCCTTCTTGTGCTAGGGAATAATCCCCTTTCGTTTAATTTCTACATTTTCTGGATTCACTCGTATCCCTTGTGCGCTCACTGTTTTTCCTAGATACTTTGCTCCATTTTGAAATAGACAACATTTCTTGGGCTTGAGCTCCAGAATAACGGCAGTAGAAAACCGAAGAAACAAAGAACAAGATAACATAAATCAAAGTCCAGAGACAAGGCAAAAGTAAGAACAGAAGACGGATGACCAAAGACGCTAACAAACCACAAAACGCATACACTACAAATACAACAATAAAAACTAAAGCACTGACAGTGTGAACTCTCAAAAGGAGTAACATCAGGTGCTCCGGAAGGGTGAGCATGTCCTGCTCTGTATACAGCAACCGTCACGCTGTCAGTGGATCAATCCAGGATCGTCAGAATCGGTAATGTCAAATGCGGAAGGCGTGAATCTTGCTGAAAATGTCAATTTATATTTGTGTCACCGACATTTCATATCTATCTATGATGTCGTGGTGACGACCATAGAATTTCTGAAGGGAAGAAAGTAACAACGGCTGAAAATTTCCCTGACTCAGCAGTTTTTGTGACAGTGCTTTTCTTCTTTCCACGAGTTCACTGTATGAAGTACAAGCTCTACAGTAACGAATTAATTGTGAAATATACACTCCATATGCTGGGGAGGTAGGTATATTGCTGCTGAGAAAGGGAAAGTTCACAATTAGAAAGTCAATATAATCACGTTTGTTATATAACCTAGATTTCAGACGTACATGTTCGTCAATGTATAACAAAAGGTCGAGATAGGAAGCAGAATTGGGTGTATCGATTGTCTCTTTAATTTTAAGTTCACTGGCGTAGATTCGATGTAAATATTCTTTAAATCTTGGGTTGTTATGAGAAAGTACATCGTCTATATACATGTATCTGAAGCTGAGATTAAAAGTTTGGGTCAGTTGTTTGTGTTTCTGTTGTATTAGCCATTGTAAAAAATTTGCATCATAGATAGATAGATAGATAGATAGATAGATAGATAGTATCTAGTATTTCTCTAAAAACCAATAAGCAAGGATACAGACAAAAAATATATATGACATGACACTTAGCAAAGAATTCCGCTTAAATACGGTGCTAGGGGCCGTCTTGAACTTACTATGAGGTATGAGCAAAGCTCATTGTTGAAGGCCTCATGGTGACTTCAAGATGAAGAACAACAATGAATGCGTTGTTCCTTTGCTTGTTTTTTTACCATGTATTTGTAGACACTTTGTCTCATGTGCATTTACTCCATATCCTTTTATTCACCATTTACGACTGGAGTTTGTCTCTCCTGCAGTGTGGAGTCCGTAAAACGATTCCCCGTGCGAGAGATGTATGCTCTCTATATTTTTCAGTTATGGTGTACTTGTGCGTGAGAGAATTTCTCATATGGATATACTATTGATACTTTCAACTTTTGGCCATTATTTTTGTAATTTTCGAAATGTAATCCAGACCACCTGTTTTAAAGCCCACATCTCACTATTTTATAACGCCAAGTTTTCTTACATTCGACTTGGTGAGTGCCCTGTGTTTGTCTATATGTTGTAGTTGTCCACTAGCTTAAGACACTAGTGCTTTTGTCGGGCAACGGATGACAGTGATTGTAAGAGCACTTTGCCAGTTTAATTGATGTTTGTTGACAATCCCGCACCCATGACCAAGAAAGACATGGATGTAGCGTTTCTCGACAATTAGCAAAGAATTTCGCTTAAACCGGTGCTAGGGGCCGTCTTGAACTTACTATGAGGTATGAGCAAAGTTCATTGTTGAAGGCCTCGTGGTGACTTCAAGATGAAGAACAACAATAAAAGCGTTGTTCCTTTGCTTGTTTTTTACCATGTATTTGTAGAGACTTTGTCTCATGTGCATTTACTCCATATCCTTTTATTCACCATGCATATAAAACAATTACAATGACTGAGGTGGTTAACAAAAATAGGCACATTCAAACCATTATTAATAAAATGCACACCAAGAAAATTAACAAACAAAGTGTGTGATCTGAAGTAAAAAGTACAAAATTATCCTAGAGGACTGACAGTTTGGTTTACAACTCTTATAAATTTACACAGACTTTTCAGTTAAGAAATTCTTTTTGTATAAAGGAGAGTATGGAATTTTGCAGTGTTATGTCTACGGTATATATATTGTCGAATATAAAGTTTTCTTTCATTTTCAAGTGAAGGGCATTCCATTATGTAGTGGTACTCATCCCCAATTACTGACATATTACATAACGTACATTTCTGTTTTCCTCTCCCAATGTTTTGCGACCGACCCCTTTCGATGGGTAAGGTATGGTCGAGAGTTTTATATTCACATAAAGTTATGAGGTCTTGTCCATTAAGAATGTTTAAGTATTCTTCAAAAACGAGGTATGTTTTAAATATTAATACGAATAAAGGAATGGGTCAGCTAAAAGTTATTGTACTTCCGAAATTTTATAAATACTTCTTGTAGATTTTTATATGTTCATCTAAAGTTTCAACACAATAATATCGTCAAGGTATGCCAAGCATTCTTTCCATGTCAGTCCTTTGAGCACAAATTGCATGACACGGCTGAAAGTAGCCGGACTGTTGCAGAGTCCGAACGCAAGTTTGACACGTTCAAAAAGGCCAAATTTCGTTATGAATGCTGTCTTATGTCGGTCTTTTTCATCACTTTCTAACTGCGAATAACCAGCAGCCATGTCCAGAGTTGACATTAATATATATTTCCACCTAAGGTATCCACACATGACTCTATATTTTGCAATGGAAATGCGTCTTTCACTGTTCCCCTGTTTAACTTTCGGCAATCTATACAGTGATGCAGATTTCGATCTTAGTGTATCAGTACTAGCGATGATGCCAATTCTGAGTTGAATTCTTGTATAAGATTTATGGCCAAAATCTGTTTTAGGTGTTCTTCTTCTTTTTCGAAGTGTAGAGGTGTTCTTCTTAGTTGCTGTTTTATGGGTTTCGCATCACCAGTATCTATCCGATGTTTTATATTGCCATTGAACATACTAATACCAATATCATCCTTGGCAAGTATATCCTGGAAGTCTAAAATTAATTCTGAAGCTCTTTCTGATTCTTCAGAATCTAACTTTTGTGTTGATAGAAGTCCTTCAGGTGTTCTCGAAGTTTATTGTTCAATGCGATGCCAGACTTTCTGTTGATTGGTTGATGTTTGATGTCATCTGTTTCTGTGCCATCTTCTGGTATGACGCATTTGGCTTCAACTCCTACACCAAATGGTTGATTTTTCCTCAAAGTTATCGCCTTGTTTGTGAAGTTTCGTACAAGTAAGCTGGTGTCTATATGCATTGTGAATACCATTGAGCGACATTATTTTTCCATTGTGTTTACATGGCTGTATAACAATATCTCACTTGGGCTACTTGTCTAAACTTGATCTTACAAAACATGAACTGTTTGACTCTGTTTAATTTATTCTAAAGATCATGACGTCATGTTGATCTTCCCTCATACTGGTAAATGGAATTACTTCTCAGTTTATGACAAGTTTGTATGTTCCATGATCAATGATTATCTTATTGCTCTCTGCAAATCGAGGCCAAGAATCACACTATCTGTAATGTCTGCCATCAACATTTCAAGTTTGAGTTGAGTCTTCCCTATTTCTTTTGGAACTTGATTAATAATATTGCCCTGTATCACTGATGTACCAATACTTTTGATGTAAACTGTACAATCTTTTGGAGGCTTCGGTTATAGTTTGTCATACATGGTTTTACTCATGATATAGAGTTGGACTCTGCTGTCGATGACTGCCAGTACGGTTTCACAGCTGAATATAATTGGTAGAAACAGCGTCTTTGCATCAATCGATGACTCTCTGTACATGGTGACATCAGTGGTGTTTAATTCCTGGTCTTCTTGAGAAATGGATTGGTGTTTACCAGTATGACCTGAATATTGTATTTCAGGTGGTATTTGCCCTGTATCTGTTGGATGGACTGGAGAACGGCCTACTGGGCATTCTCTAGAAAAGTGTCTACAATAGTTCACTGTTAGTAGTTTAGTTTTGAGTGTTGCATAATTTTTGGCCTTCGTGTGTTTTGTGGGTGTTTACTGTCTTTAGTCTTCTGGTGTTCTCGTTTTACCTTGTCTCTAGACTTTATTTTATGTAATGTTGTGCTTTGTTCCTTCTGCATTCTACCTCCGTTGTATTATAATCCTATCTGATCTGGGGACAGACAAAATGCTTCACCATTGAATTCAAGATATATTAGTATTAATGATTCTCTTCTTAACTTCGGATTGCATTATCATTAATGTACAGATTGTGCAGTCAAAGTTGGATATTTTCGAGAATTTTTTAAGAGTTAGGGATATAATCCTTATCACTGAAACGTGATAAAAAGTGTAAAGTGAGAAATACTGTATAAGTCGTGATGAAATATTGAGTTTTGTGAGTATCGGGTATACTGAATAACTGAATTTATGAGCAATAATGATTAACGTAATACCGATGTTTCCGTAAATAGTGTTAGCAGATTGTTGTTTCGGTGACCTGCATATATGTTCTTTCAGCTCAGATATAATAAAAATATTTGGAAGCCAAAAAATGTAAGATTGTTCTCACCGAAGTTTTACTAAGGCAACAGATATGTAACACACCTTCTATCAGCGTTAGTTGAGTACTCCCCTTGTTAAACGGTGGACTGTTGTACAAGGGGTGCTTAGTTCAAATCTTGGCGACAATGAATATTGTAATTTAATTCATGCTCTACTGAGCTGACAGAGAACAAGAGAATCTAAACAAAGGCCAAATTTTGCTAAGGACTGCGCTTTATTCCGTACAAAATATGAATTGTGCTTGAGATTTTTCAGGGCGAAGGTAATATGTAGTTCAATGTAGACTATTAAATATCAATTTTGCCTAATGCATTTGTATTTGATTTGATAAAATTATCGCACCTGTAACGATGGGCATTTTTTAAAGAAACTCTATGTACTTTTTCGGAAATTTTTGAAAATGTGTCTCAATATGAACTTAAGATTCATTATTTTCCTTAATGAAAAACAAAAACCAAAGCTAAGCTTCCAATTGTCCCACATTCAAGGGATTTAATGTTTAGTTAAAGTGGCAAGAATTGAATGCATAAGATATTTGGACCATGCATGAGACTACAAAATCAGCTTTAAATTAACGTTAATATCAAAGGATTCAATGACAGAATTTGAACAAATCGTGCAATGCTAATAAAAACATGCTGAAAATTTGAAGAACAAAATGCAGTTCCATATAGTACAAAAGAGATAACTCTGGGTGTCTACTTGTATAAATCAACGATTAACTGTTCCCTCCAACATGTTGTACAATGGCAACAAATTTACAATATGAACAAAATAAAAATGGTATAGTAAGCCACAATAATAAAGCAAAATACATAAAAATATACAAATTAAAAAATGACTTAAATGACAGAAGGGAAAAGAAGATTTAATGCCCAACGTTTCGGCCGTATGGTCATCGACTAGGGGCTTCCGGGCTGAAATATGGAGAAGGATGTTAAAATAACGAAAGAAGCATGTCACAGATATTACCTGTAACAATCGTGCCAAATCCTGAACATTATAAAAAGCGAAAATAAGCATTTAGGAAAAATGAAAGGATATATTTGTTTACTTTACTCAACAAACATTTAATTGCAATGCATGAATAGAATCATTATATAGACTTAAACATTCATGCCAAAAGGTCGAGCAGTTCCAAGGAAATGGATGATTTTGTCCTTGTTTCTGACCGTATTAGTTTGTATAATGTCATTTTTATGCATGACCACGCAGTATGCAGTATGCTGTGGTTGGACCGCCGAAAATGTTTACTTACTGGGCAATCTTTTGCATTGGTGACGCTCTGTTTATGATCGACAAAGCGATCATCCAATCTTCCACAAGTCTCGCCCCACATAGACCACCCGACAGCGTTTGCAACCAACAGCATACACTACGTTTTCAGAAGTGCACGTGAAACCAATTTTCAGTTTGAAAACGTTAACCGGTCATACTACTTCATCGGTTTTCCAAGTAAAAGGACAATTTAAACAGCGCGATCGCTTATTTTGTCAATTCCCTTGTATTAACAGGGAGTTATAGGAGTAGCACTCTTGAAAGAGCTAGTAAGAAGGTGCTGTTTAAGACTCTTCCCGTTTCTGAAGGCTGTAATAGGAGGCGAAATGTTTTTAATAGCTTCGTTATGAGGGTGGTATGTAAGGACCAACGAACCATGTTTGTCGGTATTTCTCACCCTCTTTTCCATAGCCTCAGATCTGGTCACTTGAGAAACTGAATTCATAGCTCGATCCAAAACTTTGCTCGGGTAGCTTCTCTTAATAAATAAAGAATTTCATTCTACTACATTGAGTCCATCGATAAAATCCTACAATCATAAATTAAAGCTAATTAAAACACATGTGTTTATAGCCTGTACCTTTTTCGTAGCTTTTGACTATATGTTCCTGCTTCTACCCAAAATATACAGTTACCTGAACAGAACTGTGGTATCCTTTTTCTATGTTGCGGGGAAAGCATCTGAGCAAAGTATATTGTGTCACAATGTGTCATGTGGATTAATTTTATCGCAAATAAAATGGATCCAAATTGCAAGATACTGCGAAAGATTTGTTGCTATTGGATGCATTTTGCCTGAAGTTGGTATAATGACCGGAGCATAATCAGGTGGAGACAGTTATAGCTAATTTCTATGGACTGTTTAATGTGAAGTTTTTATTATTACACTCCAAACAAGATTTTATAAGACGCTTCATTAGACCATCATGTGTCCACAGGGCATTATCAAAAATCTGTCTGCCCTAACGACAAATGCGTTTTGATAGGTAATCATTCGTGTCTTAAAGACACGTGCTTGAAGACCAGATTAGTAGTTCACTGTAATTTTCCCCATGTTACCTCTTAGCTCTAATACCTGTTGAAAACGAAATTAACAGTATCACATTTCTGGAATACTCAATTACAATTACTTTCGACGTGAATTGTTGCTTAAACTAACATTGTTGTTCTGAGATTTTTTTCCGTTTTATTATTAAATCAATGAAACATCTTACTGAAGTTTTTTTCTTGTATTGATTTTAGAATGTTATTTTATCCTAGTTAATGTATAATTGTATTCATATTGTTTTGTACATGATATTTGATTTTTATGCTGATGCATCGAATACACAACAGATGTACTCATTATCAGATGTGTATTGGAATTTTCGTGTTTTAACGAAAGAAGCAGTCAATGAGGAAATACACACACCTCTTTTATTTCCTTCGCCAAACAGCTAAACAACAATATACAGAATATTCTAAAAACATGGATTTAAAAAATCGATCGTCAGTAGATATCGATGTTTGAAGGAAACGTGTTTATAGAATGCTTTATGTCGAACACGGATTTTTATGTAATTATGTGTGATGTGAAATAAACAACAGATTTCTAAGATAAATACACGAAGACGTTAATTATTTAATGAGGAAAATGACAGAGTGTTGTTCTTATCGTACTAACTACTAATTTATCCTTCAATGAAAACTAAATTATACAATCACGGTAAGTAAGCTATTGTTTTTACTCCTACAGTTTGATTTTTTATCAATATTTTGATACCTAAAAACCACCTGTTATTTTAAGCGTTATTTTCTGTTTTACTAACTGTTCCACAGCAATAAAGGCAAGAATAAAACCAGATTCTAATCGGAGTCTCGAGTGGCCGTATGTCTCAAAGTTAACATTTGTACTTACCTTTGTGTCGATGACTACCCTGTTTTAGAGGAACAAGCTTTGCAGAAACCAATAGAGCATCACTGCAATTATGTTTTGTATTTTCATTCATATCTGACTTAAAATGTCGCAAATTAATGCTGACACAAATTTTAAAGTATAAGAAATAACACCCTTTTTAAAAAAAAAATGCATAAATATAGTCTATTCAAGACAGCAAGATGGCGCAAACATGATCCCTTACAATATGTCGGCCTTGACCACCCTAGCTGAGTTTCGTGTTGTTGGTTTTCAATAATAAATTGTTATATTGGTAAAATCGACATTTTTGTGCATTTTGAAGCGTTGTTGCTCCCCGTTCAACATGTTCAACTGGACAATTCAAATGCTGAAAACTTGCCACTGTAAATTTATTGGTTTTGTAATTGCCAATACCAGTACATGTAGTTAATGGCAACTTAAATGTTTTAGTTTTGTATTCCTTGTTTTATTCCTTTGTAAATTTACACTCTCAATAATCTCCTTTGTTATAATGAAAGCAAACTTGTTTGTTACATAATTTACAGCATGGGAAATATAACATATAGAGGTGAATTTATATGTACATATATAACAATTATTATAGGCATATGATGTTAGGGTAGATTAACGCACGAGGTAAAACACGAAGTGGGGGTAATTTTTTCACCGAGTGTGTTCATCACCCAAACATCTCCATCTATGCACAGGGACTTGCTCCCGGTCTAGAAAAAAAAATGTTTACTATCCAACATGAATCTCGGAGTGAGTTTTCTCCGAGATTCATGTTGGATAGTAAACATTTTTTTTCTAGAACGGGAGCCAGTCCCTGTGGGTTGAGCGGGTGTTAATTTTAGACATTAACACCCGTTGCTAATCGTTGCTAGGAATGGGTGGGGCTAACGAAAGATTAATAGAAATAAACAAATGCCGCTCGTCCAATAAAATTAATGGATAATAAAATAAAATTGCATAAAGTATAATTAATGAAGGAAAGATATCGGGAAACACTTACAATGGCCGAACATTACAATCACATGTCACAATCAACCAGGGAACTGCACAAGAAAAGCAATAAAATGACAAAAGACAAACATATATAACGATAGAAACTATATAAATGTTATTAACATTCAATTTGATAAAAGTACCTTTTTTATTTCATGCTACGGTCATTGACGGTGATTCAATTTCATTTGATTTACTTTAGTTTAAATTACTTTATTTTTCTATTTTTTATAAAATGTTTTGTGTTGGTTACACATTTATCTAGAGCTTCACTGTTTGCCATTGTCATTATCCTGTCTCTAAGAATAAAATGTTTTTTGACTCATTTTCAACCTCAAACGCAACTGGAAATTCGGCATTTTCAAGGATGGATAGCAATAAAATTCAGTTCACCATCCAAGCATATGGTAGTAAAAAGTTACTTTCCAGGTTGAAGTAAAGGAAGTACAGCCGATTGAGGCGTGTATTTTTGTTCCTACATGTACATTAGGCCATTTTCAAGATTTGCTCAAATGTTGTTGAATAGTGTTCTTACTAAGAATAAGATTAATGTATATGCTATAATTGTACGTGTTCTAACATTTTAGTAGTCGAGATGCTGTAAATAGCTTTTTGTGTCAATCTAAGCCATTTTACAGTGTTTCTGAAGTTGTAACTTCTCTATCAAAGGACACAGAGAACCAAAATCTTTTTTTTTTGTTTCAACAGTATAAATAAGAAAAAGGTAAGAATTGTATTACAGCCGTTTCAGGTATCCACGTTCCATCAAAGTTTGCAAACTTTTTACCTAAGTCAGCTAAGCCTAAGGATGTGTATTGATGTATGTCGTTAAATGTCCAAAATGCCCTATGGCAAAATTCACACCTTGATGAGAAGATTATATTGCATTTCATAGTTTTATCTGAAGGTGAAAAATAATATCTGCAAGTTATTAATAAATGTATAAAGTGATAAAGGTATCTGTCCATCGATCTGTCTGTCTGTCAATCACAATTTTATGCAGTTTTTATATGGAATAAAGTTTTCATATTTGGTTTGAAGCCAGCAGATTCATTAACTAGATATAATTTGCCTCTCCTGGTCTGTATTTGGTTGTAGTGCTATTATTTAATGTTTACAAATACTTTTGGTTCAATATTAAGTAATCTTGGCTATTTTAAAGTAAATGTCACCATTGATTTCTTACATTTGAAAATACATTTGAAAATACATTTGAAAATATATTTCCATGAAGCAAGATATGCTTACAAAGTACAAAGTATGGTTGTCTTTCTGATACAATCATTCACCTAAAGGTTGACTAAGTATAGTCATGTAAAGATGGTTTCTGGTTTGTTATTCAAAGCAATACACATTCAAAGGTAAACCAAACAATGAACCAAATAGGTAATTTATTTGCAACATGTTAAGCCGAATCAGCTGTAAAATAATCAAGAACCCATACAAGGCATCATAACACAGCAATATTTGCCCTTTCAAATGGCAGTTTATAAAAATGCACTTTAATTTATTTTGCGACAATAGTGTATATGATAGATGACCTGATAAAACAGTTTTGGAGAAGATTTGATGCATGCGTAAAATCGGTATGCCGAATGAAATAATTTCATGGGGAAAGTGGCCTTACCTTTTAGCTTTTATAATGCTTTGTCTTAGTTTCCATTTTGATTAAAGACAAATAAGTTAAAAGAGTTGTGTTTTCAAACATACAAAATACAGTGCACTTTCAATGTTTATTTATTTGGTTATGTATAAGATGCATAGCCAGGTGATTTGTTTACATGTAAAACAATTAGCAATTATCGGTGGATCAACAAATTTATACTTTTGTATATTGATTTTAACCATGAACAATAACAATGCATGTATTGTCTGAACATTCTCTGCTCTGCTGAGTTTGATAATGACAATAATTGAGACAACATGAATCTAACACGGATTTGTAAGATACGGAAATCTCACACACTAAAGGGCAAATTTAAGGTTGTCTCGGATAAGGTTTCGCCGAGTCTCTTGTCCGCTGGTATGCGAGATTTACGTTGTTTTGACACCTTCTTTCACACCCTATCAAAACGAACAGGCAGTTGCTTATTGTGATAGTCATTGGACGTGCATCACGTTTCGTACTATCAAGCGTATGCTATCAACACTAAACAATTCAAAGAATAATCAATAAAAAGTCATTGGTCTGTTGGCGATTTGAATTGTTATTATGGCTACATAATGTTTTATTTTACACTTACATATTGTGATATATCTCTTCAGGTTTGATTATGGAAACTAACTCTTTAACTGACTCGTTTACATATAGCATTTGCTTTAAAAAGGTCTTCCGTATGTGCTTCAATTTATATTCTTTTAGGACGTTGTGAGAAGAAATAATTAAATAATTCGTAGGAGGATAAAAAGAGTTGTTTATTGGTATATTATGAAGTTTTTGGCTTCTGATAGCACTATAATATCTTGGAACTTTGCCGCTGTATCGTTATTAGTATCATGGTATCATATAGTTAGCTATGTGTCTTGTATTGCTCATCTCCATTCGAATGTTTTGAATGGGTCATCAAGGACGCTGAAAATATTTTTCCTACTCCATCATATTCGTCTAAACAGTCGCCTTTTCTACACAAATCTGCATTTCGTTGACCGATGTGTATCTTTACTTGGTCTAAAAAAACAGTGAAAGGATATAGAGTAAATGCACATTAGACAAAGTCTCTACAAATACATGGTAAAATTGCAACAGCTAAGAACAATGTTTTTATTGTTATTCTTCATTTTGAAATCACCATGAGGCCTTCAACAATGAGCATTGTTCATACCTAATAGTTAGTTCAAGACAGCCCCTTGCATCAATTTAAGTGGAATTCATTGCTAGATGTCGAGAAATGCTACATCCATGCTTTTGCACTCATAAATGCGGGATTGTCAACAAACATAGAATAAACTGGCAAAGTGTTCTTACAACTGCTGTTATCCGTTGGCCGACAAAAAAACGAAATAACAGATAAAACACATACTGAAGAATTAGCGACACTGATTACAGACCACCCGTGTCAACTCACCCGGGGTGTCACAACTGTAATGATCGTCTGATTGACAAAGAAAATAACGGGAATTTTATGGGTATCCTCGATTATTCTGTATTTTTCATTTTATTATAAATCTAAAATCTTATTAAGTGATACTTTCTTTTGCTGCATAAATTTATCTTTCTGTTGATATAAAAATAATTAATTTGAAGTTTTTCCTTCTGGTGTCTCCGATGTTTTGAAAATCGTGTTCTAAAATCGGCCCATTTTACAGTAATAGCCAACTAAAATATATACGAAAAAAGAAAGGGTGGTGCTCGTTAAAAAATCGTAGCAAATTAAATATACGTATGAAATACTATGAAGTGATACCATGAAATTTGTCTTTTAAATACGCGTATTTTGATATAAGAAAATATTTTTTAAATTGAGGATTTTTGGTGTCTCCGGCAGTTTGAAAATGGATAAGTCTTGTTATATTGACAAGTAAGTAACCGCCCTGTGATAGACTTTATATACTTACTAGTAGTATATTTATAATTGAAATCGGGCGGCTATTTCGATTGTGTAAGGGATGGCATTATATTTATATATTTATTTTTTATTTCAATAAATAAAAAAAGGTAAATACAAGGTTTTTTTTTATTTTATTGTTTAAAAAATCGGTAAAAAGGTTTATGAGAGTGAAATCAATTATGATGATTTTAAAGGTCACAATATCTGTGAATATAAGCGATGCTTTTATCGTTTCCATTAAATAGAAAATGATTTAATACATGTTATTCGATGTCCCCTTTTCGAATACACAAAAACGTTTACAAATTGTCATCAATTGAGCAATACACACCTTTTTACCGAATGCATAAAACAGTTTGTTGTATTGTTTTATTGATTTAAAAATAAAATGAAAATGATAAAATGCAACTTTTATTTTTATTTAAATATTCATTTTAATTATGTCATTTTACAAAATTACAACGGGATAGATAACAGCTAATTTTTTCACACTGGAGTTCGAATATTTACACTGGCCAAAACTCGTGCTGTGATGTCGTGTTATCTTTCTTATCAGTGTTTTTACTAAAGAATTTAACAAATTATGATATTACAGTTTTACTTTTAATCGGTCTTGAATGTAAAATGGGTCAGAAAAAAGGGGGATGCATTTTTGTAATTGGCTTCATTGCTTAGTACGAATTATAAACTCATGCTCATTAGTGAAGGCCTTACGGAGAACGACAATAAAAACGTTGTTCCGTTGCGGATGTAATCCATTTATTCATTGGGGTTTTTGTCCAATATAACAGGCGCGGATCCAGGGGAATTTGAAAAGGGGGGGTTCCAATTTAGAAGAATAAGAAAAAGTGGCCGAGCGGAGCGAGGCGCGAAAATTTTTGGGGTATTTCTTAGTAAAAAATCAGGAAATACATTAAAAAATACATGATTGCCCGCAAAAGGGGGTTTCAACCCCCGGACCCCCCCCCTTGGATCCGCCAATGTACATTTTTTGGATACATTTACTTAATTTTCCATTATTTTTCATTTAACTTTATAGTTTTGGCACCAGAGAGTTTCACAATCTACCTTTAGCATGTTAATGTTTTTTTTTTACCAAACCAATTAAGTTGATGGGGTCAACCATTGTTTGTTTGGTAAGCGTTTGCCGTTCTTCTTTTGACAAATTTGGGTTCGTACCAGCCTTAAGTTTACTAAACTATTTTCCCCCGTCCAGAGTACCACGTGTAACAAAGTATACTTGTGACTCTTATGTCTTGAGTACAGACGCCTTTGGCTTGAAACTTGAATGAATCATGAATGATAAACTTAACAATACAAAAGTAGACGAGAACCAGTTATAGCTTCTAAAAAGTCAGTTGATTGTTTGACTTCAAAATGTTGAACGACAATATATAAAAGCATCCTACAGTTGTGGTTGTTGTCAAGCATTTGAATGGTAATTGTAAGTCGAAATTTTGCTTAACTTAGAGAACAATTGTAATTTTCTTCACATTTTTTGAACGATTTAGAACGCATTTATATGTGGTACAAAGCTTTGTATTTATGTTCTGTACCGAGTATGTTGTTTTAAGATTCCTGGTATCTTCCAAGTAAGAAATTATTGAATGTATTGGGACAGTACGTCAGATACAATTCACGAACCGAAGCGACGCACACGAATCTGAATTTCGCCGAGGTATACTCTTCTGTCGCTAGTTTGATTTTTCTGAAAACTGTATCCGTTTTTAAATGGAAACAAAAGAGACGACTTCCCTGTAACTGCAAATCTTCACAGTACTGCTAAAATAAAAACTGTTAAAAGGGTTATATTATGGTAAGAATTAGAGCTAGGTTTAGATTATGGTAAGGGTTAGGGTTAAATTATGGTAAGGTTGGCTTAGTCATGGTATATCTGAACATATACACATTACATAAAAAAAAAATAGGGTTAGTGCAAATATAAGTGTAAGGTTAAAGGTAAGGGTTAGAAAAAGATGAGACCAGCACAAAAATTCCCTCCTGAACTAATTTGCATATTTTACGAAAATTTGAGGGAAAATGAAAATATTTTACAAAGAATGCACTATGGGGCACCTCGCCAAAAGTGTCCTAAGGTAACCCGTTATACTACTCCGACCGAGATTTACCGATTAGTATTTAGTTCTATTTACTAACTTTAGCCGAAGCAAGTTCTTCGTTTTCATGATTTATGTAAATTTCTGTCGCTAACATACATTATAGTCTGCAGAAGTGTCTTCAGAGACAGCTGAAGAATCTTTTGATACGAAAGACAGCAACTCTACGAAAAAAAAATGTGCTATCGCCGGAGGAAGACCAGTAAATTTATATTTATACTTGTTTCATGAAAAAATGCCAGTCTCTTCCTCTCTTCTGTTTCATAAAATGTCAGTGCCTCCCTCTCGGGAAGAAGAGAGGGAGGGACTGATATTTTTTCTCTGAAACAGGTGCCTGTGTTCCATGAATATCTATATTATATAGCAGAAAAAATGTTTTGATTGTGTTTGAAGGGTTTCCAAATGAATTCTGCAATTATCCAAATAATGCAAACTCTTGTTCAGCCAACAGTACCATGTAATCATGATTCACAGCATTATACTAATTGTTTCCAAGAATAGCTTTATTTTCATTTTTCAATTTAGCATTTTCCCGTTTTTATCTTCTATTTGGCCCAATGTTAGAGTTTACAAAATGTGTGTTCAGATGTTGTTATTCATAATGTATTCTGGACTAAAACACTTAATTTTTTTATGAGAAACCATATTATTTATTCAGTAATAAGATGAAAGGAAGGCATAAACATACTGCCTTCAGTGGAGGGTGTTCATGTAGATTACCACACTTAGAAAAAATATCACGTGAAGAGTAAATGTCACCCTAGACTCTGTCTCGGTTGATGTTTTTCTTCATGTGATATTTTTTCTTCGTGTGGTAATCTACCATAACACCCTCCACTGAAGGCAATATGTTTAAAATAAACACCTTTTGTTCTCAATTAACTCTCTAATTTTTGGTCTTCCTTTATCTGTGCTGCAGAGACATACACGTTTTCTGTTGAAATTGCTCTCTCAAGTACTAAAGATAAACTGAAGTTTTGGAATTTTGCTGTTTTACTTTATTTGTTTTTGAGGTCCACTAGATATATTTCTTTAAGCTTAACGACTCAATTTATAGCTGAGAGGGGATATTTTCAACCATAGTATTTTGATTTAATTAAGACGTCAGCTTCTCAACCTCATTTTCATTGATATTGCTTTCTTCCTTTCTCCCTTCACCTTTATAATGCTTGATTTTTATAACGTTCTTGTTCTCTTCTGTTTCTTTATGTGTCCTGAAGTCTCCAGTTGTGTTGGTTCTATATTGCCGATACTATCGTCTTCTGACACATTGCTTTGATATTCCCTAACTTGTTTAGTAATCTGTTTTACGAAAAATACTCCTTACACCATATATCATTTCAATGCATTTTTTTTAACTTATTGGACGTTCAAATTCTCAGTGTTTCCCGTGGATACTTCTTCATTGTCTAAATTATTTGTTCAAAAGGGGGAAAAAGATATTCATGGCTCCGAGATATATGTTTATATTTAGTAACTTTATAGGCAAGAAGATTTTTGTCGACCTTCAGAGAATTTTATAGTAAACTCCTGAAAATTTTCCCCAAATTATGTTTTATTTCTTCTTATTCTTTCTTTACTTGTCTGTTTAGATAATTAGAACGACAGCCATGCAGTCTGTTCCCAAACATATACAGCTTTATTGTTCTCTTGTTCTCCCCTGGTGTATTTGTTTGTCTTGATCTGCAATGCAATATGTTCCAATGAGGATCACTTACGGTTCGTTTTCTTCTTTTGGTTTGAGTGCTTGTTGTCCAGAAATACTGTTTTTATACTCCTCATTTGCCTCCTTCTCCTTAATTGAGTGTCAGATTATTAGAAGATCCGCAGACAAATCTGCTCCCTGGAGATGTTGTATTTGCTATTTTACCCACTTCTTGTCTTCTTTCTAAGTCTTTCGATCTTGTAACCTTTGAAACAATATTACAGATTGCTCGGAGTTCCCTTAGGTTATATTCATTATCCAAATGTTCTATTTAGTATTCATTACTGTAATCATACCACACTGGAAACTGTTCAACCTTAGAAATTCAATCAAGTCAACTAGTCCTTAATCAGAGTCTAGAAGAGCACTGCAAAGTGAACATTACATGCCTATATGCGTTTTGATATATCTTCTTATGTATATCTTTCATCAAAATCTGAAAATTTCACGCATTTTGATGAAATTGTGTATGCTTGAGTTGATTTAATATAAAATCTTTGTAAATAACTAGAAACCTTAGCAATAATTTTACACTTTGTAAATAACTAGAAACTTAACCGATAATTTTACACTTTGTCTTATTGATTTGACCGGAAGTCACAATGATGGATGACCATATAATTGTAGGGTTAATCAATAAACAATTTCCTACTTTTATTAGAATTTTTTTTTAGCTTTTTGGTCATTAATCACAGTCTGTCAAAATCAAGCACAGCAATTCAGCATGATGATGACAGAATTACGAGCTTTTCATGGTTATTATTGACAAAACTACTAACCAGGCTAAATACTACGACAAGATATGTCGCCTTGAATGTTAAATAATCTAAAACTATGACTTGGTGTCTTTTCAGAGCAATTTGTTCCTAATCTGTATTCATTTGAGCCTTTTTAACAAATATCGATAAACGTTTCAAAACATTTTGAATATAAAAAGTAATAAAATTGTCTACAATGAAGGCACAATATTAACAGAACAATAAGAAAATTTGTGTAAGAATATTATTTAGTCACAAGTCACAAGCCATCTTGCCTGTAAAAAAGTGTGCTTATCCCGACAAATCAAAGTTTAAAATGTTAGTTTTTATTTTTGTTTTTGTTTTTTTTTTGTGTGTGTGTGTTCTTTTTTTTTCTTTTTTTTTTTTTTTTTTTGGTGATACTTTTCGAACTTAAAGATTATTTGCCTTGGGTGCTATAATTGCACACACTTTGTGGGTCAGTTTTATTAGGGACCCACATGCATATGTAATAGGCAAAGCCAAAAAGTGATTTTGAGATATAAATCGGATCACATTTACGCAGTATAACACAATTAAGACGTTAGTTCTAATCCTCATAGGCACAGCGGATCTGTATTTAAATCCCTCGACTTCAATGGACCTATGGAAAACAGTCACAAAAAGTACATTATGCGATAAGCAACGCAAACGTTTGAAATGTTTCAACCAGCTTTATTTAAATATTTCTCCATTTTAATTCATATATCTTATTTTACCTGGAACCATCCCAGCGTGTTTCGGTGTTTTAAGATCGCTTCAACAAAATTCTGTTGGACTATTGCAGTACCCCTGCCTCCCGCGTCTACGTCTGCGTCCGCATTTTGGTATATATTTTGGTGACGTTGAAAGGTAGGGCCATCAAACCCATGCATACAGATGCATCTTGGGTTATCTCGTAGCCTTCAAGAAAATTGCCCCTCTTTACGCTGTATTTTCCGCTTGATTTTCTTTCATTCAATTTTAGGTCCGAGTTTATATTACAGTAGCTATTGTACATGATAGAATTATCTTACCTTACATGTTCGTAGGTCAGCATCCAGGCGAAATTAAGTCACTTTGATTCTATATTTTCCGTAAGATGATCTACATTCGAGTTAAAATCCAAGTTCAAATCTCAGAAACTGTACATGGCAGAGCATCTAACCATGCATATGCATGTATCGTAAATGAAAGGTCAGCATCAAGGCAAAATTAAGTGACTTTAATTTATATTTTTCTCATGGTCGAGTTACATTCAAGTTGATGTCTCAGTAACTGTACATAGTGGGGGTCATTTAACCTTGCATGTATATTTGGTGGTATGTCACCCTCCAGACAAAACACTTTCATCTATATTTTTCGCATGATTGACTTACATTTAAGTTGACGTCCACAATTGTACATGGTAGGATCATCTAACCTTGCATGAACAAGCATATTTGGTGATAACCGACCGTCAGTCCAAAAAGAATAACCCAAGACAGTATATGAAGGCATTTTTTGTCCGAATGACGTCTTACACTCAAGTTAACGTCTTAGTTCATATCTCAATAACTAGAAATGGTATGTTCACCTAACCTCGCATCTGGATGAATCTTTGGTTGTAGGTCAGTAACCAATTGACTAACATTTAAGTTTATGTCCAATTTCAAATCTCAGTCACTCCACACCGTCGACTACCTACGTTTATTTATGTGTTTTGCAAGTTTTTTTGAGATTAAATACGTCTCTTTTCCTTTATCCTAGTGGTTTATATGAAAAAAATAAATATTGTTACAATAACGACTTGATATAAGCAATAAAATGCAATTACTCAATGAAATATAGAAACAACCCATGCTATATAACGATGCAATAAACAACTTTAACCGCCTTCAATATACTTATTTTTGAACTTCATTAAAACGAGAATGTCCCTTGGGTTTGATTCCAGACAGCAAAGTTATTATTTGTATTTAAATTTAAAGCATTTTTGTCAATTTATTTTGTAAAAGTGTAGGAAATGTGTTTTGAAAATAGGCGTTTGACATATGGTCACTCTAAAAGTAGGTGTTTGACAAAGAAAATGAATTTAGTCAAACCTTAACAAGTAAGATTTATAGCAACATAAGTTGCGGTTTTCTATAAGTAATTAAAGCAATTAAGGATCGACAGTAATACACGACTTTTATGAAATAGGGGTCGGATTTCAAATAGAAATATTCTTTTCCTCGTCTTTTCATTTTGACTTCATAATCTGTCTATATTTTGAAATGTAGGGAAAAAATGAAACATTTGGAATCATAAACATGATAAAAGCATGTTTTATAATAAAGAATCTTCAACCATCAAGATGGTTGCTATTGTTGACATTATGGTTTTGGTTTCATGTCATTGAAAAGTTTGATGCACTATCTCCATTTGTTATTACCTCCTTTTTTTCTATTATTTTTAACATGCTATCGACATTAAAACAACATTTCCCTGTATAACATGGAACTTTCTATAAAGACAATGTAACCACATCATGTACTGTAGAGTTTATACAATTCTAACGTCTCTAAGGAATTCATTCCAGTCACTTACCTATTAACACAGTGTTCATGAACTTAATTCACAGCAAACAAACAATTGTCATTAGATGTGTCAATATTTTTATTCCATTATACCAATGCGAGCTGAAGCCATTAATTATTCACCTTATAATGTATTTTAATTCACATAACAAAATTATTATCTTTATTTCAAAAAGTGTGTAGGGACTGCATATTTAACTACATATTTAACTTCACCAATTTTTATACAATATTTTTTTTAATTGGCGTCAACATAATTGTTTGATAAAACACATATGTATATGGTTTGTAATCAATATACACGACACTTTGCCCTTTTCGACAACGTCGTTTACGACTGCTTCTTTAGACGCCTTGATTCTGGTTTGTTAAATAGATCTGGACATGAGAGTAATCGGAATATATGTAACACTAAATTTCTGACCTAATTAAACTGACTGTGAAAATTTGAAAAGAGGTGACACTAATGTTTCTGTTCTAAATATTCGATATGTACCCATTTTGGTTGTAATAGATTCGACGTCACCAAGTGTGTCGCATGTCTTCCCTGCTACTGCTCAAATTGAATTCTCTCATTCGGTTCATAGTTCTTGCTTTCATTTTTTTCAATTTTTACTTTTGTTGGACTTTTTCTGCCATATTAATTTACTATAATCCCCCTGTTAGTATTATATATGCATATACAGGTAGACTACTAACTCCATGACCACAATCTTGAAAAGAGAAAAAGACAATACGTAATTCTGAAATAAGGGTTAAGGGGTGAAACGAGCCGATTACGGTAATATCGACAGTAATGATTTTTCTACATTTGGGACAACTTATTTAATGGTCCAAATTTTCTTACAATTTGCTCGATGAGTGCCCGTGGTTGTTTTAATGTTGTGATCGTTTTTCTTCGTCTTTGTCGGGCAGTGGATGACAGCGATTGTAAGAATACTTTGCCAGTTAAGTTTATGTTTGTTGACGATCCCGCATCCATGGATCATTAGGTTAAAAAGCATGGATGTAGCGTTGCTCGACAATTAGCAATGAATTCCGCTCAAACCGGTGCTAGGGGCCGTCTTGAACTTGCTATGAGGTATGAGTAAAGCTCGTTGTTGAAGGCCTCATGGTGACTTCAAGATGAAGAACAA
>MJUU01006219.1:54482-76672 GCA_002080025.1 Modiolus philippinarum
TATATGGAGATGTGCATGAAGGAATATAATTATTGTCTGAAACCAGGAAGGGGAGATAATCCGACTTTGACTTTTCGTTGATTCCCCATGTATGGGTTACCTTGTAAGCGCAACTCCTCTTAAACCACTTGAAGGAATTTTATGAAACTGTACACAAAGTAAGAACACTATATGGAGATGTGCATGAAGGAATATAATTATTGTCAGAATCCAGGAAGGGGAGATAATTCGACTTTGAGTTTTCATTGATTCTCTATGTATGGGTTACCTCATACGCATAACTCCTCTTAATCCACTTGAAGGATTTTGATGAAACTTTAGACAAAGGAAGAACACTATATGTAGATGTGTAAAATCTCAAATAGACTGAAAAAAGATGAATTTTATATTTGTCTGATTTAGACAGTGTTTTCATTGGAACCCTTTGGAAAAATTTTTTCTTGAAGATTATATCATTGTGTCCATACTGGTATTGTGTCCATACTTGTACTGTGTCCACAAATGTATTGTGTCCACACCAACTTAATTTTGCACTTACCACATCGATTCAGGATTCAATTAGCGGGGGGTATCTTTGGTTGCCATTCGGCGACAGTTCTTGTTATAACCATGTTTTGTAGAGACTTTGTCTCATTTGCATTTACTCCATATCCCTTCATTGTTAATTTTAGACTGGAGTTTGTCTCTCCTGCAGTATGGAGTCCGTAAAAAGATTCCCCGTGAGAGAGATGTATGCTCTATATACATTTCAGTTATGGTGTACTTGTTCTTGAGAGAATCTCTCATATGGATACGCTATCACACTTTCATATTTTGGCCTTTTTTAATTTCTGTAATCTAAAATTGTTATTCTGACCACCTGTTTATTGTGCCCACATCTCATGATTTTATTATGCCAAGTTTTCTTTCAATTGGCTCGATGAGTGCCCCGTGGTTGTTTGAATGTTGTGATCGTCTTTTCTTGTCTTTGTCGGGCAGTGGATGGCAGCGATTATAAGAATACTTTGCCAGTTAAGTTTATGTTTGTTGGCGATCCAGCATCCATGGGCCATTAGGTTAAAAAGCATGGATGTAGCGTTGCTCGACAATTAGCAATGAATTCCGCTCAAAACAGTGCTAGGGGCCGCCTTGAACTTGCTATGAGGTATGAGTAAAGCTCGTTGTTGAAGGCCTCATGGTGACTTCAAGACGAAGAACAACAATAAAAGCATTGTTCCATTGCTTATTATAACCATGTTTTTGTAGAGACTTTGTCTCATTTGCATTTACTCCATATCCCTTCATTGTTAATTTTAAATTTTCTGGTCTGCAGAAAATTTTTCTAACAAAAAACAATAAATATTACCTACAATAATCGTTGTTCCTGGACATGTACATGTGATTAATGCACTCAATCTTTTTGCAGGACAACATTATTTCTCGTTTTGGCAACATTATTTATCAGGTCATAGATATTCCCATGGGTGAAAATTGTGCACCTATAATTGTAGATCTTTTTATGTTCGAAGCTTCAAAACGGAACCATACTAAACAGAAAAAACTTATTTCCATTTTTAATGATAAGAGCGGGTTTATTTACAATAGCATGTAGACACCATTTACCCACAAGGACTTGCATTAGATAAAGCTAACAATGATTCTAAATACTGCCCTTTTCTGGACCTAACTATCACAAGGAACCCTGGAAAAATAGAATAAAATATATGATTATTCCACTATTACTAGTTTCCCATTTCTTGATGGCGACATTCTACGTGGTGTATATTTCTCAACTGGTAAGATTCGCATGAGTTTGTTTGTTCTACTCTTGACGATTTTAATGAACATAACCATACTTTCACAGCCAAACTTTTACAACAGGGTGACAGATTTCATAAGTTGTTGAATGCATTTAAGAAGTTTTATGATAGATATGAACATTTGATACCTTAATATAGCGTTACTCGCAAACAGCTTATTACTAAGGGCATTTCTAATTCTCGGTTTTACGGAAATGTTGTTAAAAATATCAGAAACTGATTAAAAATCGGATAAGCTGGAGACATAACACATTCATTATGTAATAAGGGATATCGACAAGATATTCTACTTGTATTCGTTAAATAAGCTTTGAGATCTAGTGACCTAAATTTATAAACACATACTGGCCACTCACTGCAATACTGCCGATGTCTACTGAAATTTATGATAATTCTTGACCAAACCCTTCGAGAAGTTTTGACTTTGATATTTCTTTCGTAGTCCGACATGTTACCCAGCAGACTAGGCGCCGTGAGCTTACCGGCAGATTATCGGCGAGCACTCCTTGACCCATTTTTCAATAACGTATAGTCTTTTTCTCCCCTTCCGAGAATGTGGTCATTAAGGTAGTGTCTACCTGTAGTTTGGGTTAACCTTTTTAATCCTACCTCTGGCTTTTGCTAGTGCCGATACCAAGTTCGTATGTCCGAGTTCCTATCTTTGTTTACATCTGTCTTTTCTCTTTTTTGTGTTGTTCCCTGGCAGATTGTAGTATGTTTTTATAATTTTCAACCATTGTAGATGTTTCCTGATATCCCCTTTTTCAGATGACTTATCTGGAAAGACGAATTTTAAATTTACTTCAGTAATATCACTTTTTTTGTCTTTTTAGATCTACAATGAAACGTGGCAAACGAACACCGAAGCAAGAATGAGGAAATATGGATTAAAAAAATCATAAATTCAAAATCACGGCAATTCATATCCAACGGGAATTGAGACACCCGTCACACTGTCAGTGTGAAAAGTCCGGTTTTGTCACAGTCGGTGTTAGTCAGTCCGGTAATAAACTCTGGATCTACCAAAAGATAATCTATTCTCATTTGTGAAATTGAAACATTGTAACAGTATGTCACCGTACAAATTGTGTATAGTGACAATTAGAACAGTGACTGAACAAACCCTTGATGTATAAGTTTTTAGACATTAATTTCGCTTTTTGAACAAAATCGCTGTACAAACTATAGGCACGGCAAATGTCATATTGTCATAAGAATTTCAGTGTATTTTCATTTAAACACAGAAGTGGAACAATCAGTATATTAGAATATTATCGGTGAAATCCCGTTGCTCAATATAGATAGAATACTGGTCAGAGACAGGAGCTAACAACGATACATAAAGTTTGAAATTCTGTAATACTGAGGAGAACCTCCTTCATACACAACTCTGTCCTTACCTGATTTATGTTTTACAATGAGTGTACTTTTAAGTATTTTAAGTCGGTTATTTGTTCACTACCAAGTATTTCAATTTTTCCCAAATGTTCAGGCATATTAAATTATCTGTAGCTTCAATACACTGTTGCTATACAAGAGTTGAATGTGAGCGTTCTAATCCTAAACCTTCATAACGTCACAAAACAAAGCACCGTGAAATTCTAATCACCAGCCTTCATGACGTAAATATAGTGAACCTGGAAATTTATTCAAAAACGAAAAATTACTGATAGTATTTTTCTCAGAATCACTGTAAATTTTATACGATAGATTTGATTTTTTTTTTTAAATTTATATTACGTTTTATTGGCTGATATACCTTTGTTTCCCTTGATAATTCGGTTACACAAGATAATCCTGAACACTCATTGTTGCCTTAATCAATGCTGTCAATTAATCCATCACATTACTGTAACTGTTTATATCTACTACATTAGTATAATAACAAAATTACATTGTGTCAGACAAACTCTGTTATTATAACAAAATTACATTGTTTCTAACATAGTAGTTCGTTCCATTTATTCTTCTCATTCATTAAAGTTAATGGTTTCTCATGGTCCGAATATGACAGATTATAGAGTTTATATCAAAATTATTACTGCGAAAAACAAACTAATCTAAAAGAGGATGCCACAAACAGTAAATGGAGTATGATAGAGTACTAAATTAAGCAAACAAAGATTCTAAATATATACTGCCCTTTTCTGGATCTAAGTTTCATCATTGGCTCTGGTGAAATAAAAATAAAAATTTATGATAAAAGGGATGATTTCGATTTCACTATTACTAATTTTCCTTTTCTTGACGGCGACATTCCTCTAGCTCCCTCCCACGGGGTGTACATATCTTACCTTTTTTGATTCGCTCGCGATTGTTCCACCCTTAACAATTTAAATGAGCGTAACCTTATTTTCACATCCAAACTTTTACATTTAGGTTACAGATTTCATAAATTATCAAATACTTTTAAGAAGTTTCACAAAAAAATATGAACATTTGATATCTAAATATGACCTGACTCGCAAAAATTTGATTACAAAAGGCATTTATCATCATCGATTTTATGGAAATGTTGTTAAAAATGCTAGAAACAGACAAAAAAGTCCAGAAACCTGAGATCTAACATACATTCTGTACGTAATAGTGGGTATCGAAGGGATATTCTACACAAATCCATTGAACTGGCTTTGGAATCCAATGACCTGAAGAGATTCTACACTTATACTGGCCTGTCACTGATACTGCTGATATCTACTGAAATACATGACGGCCATATACCAAACCCTTCGGGAAGTTTTGGTTTGATTAACCTTCCGCAGTGTTTGACATGCTTTACCAGCACACTAGGTTCCTTGAGCTTTTTTTACCCATATTTCTAAACTAGGTTTTGTCATATATATATTCTTTCTTTTTGAAGATAGTGGTTTTAGAGTTAGTAGTCTACCTATATTGGGTTTTATTAGTATGTTTATTATACTATAGAGAAACAGGGTAGGGAAATGGGGTTTGGTAACACATAAACCGGTTTAAGCCTATTACTGGCTTTTGCTAGTGTAGGTACCAAGTCCGGTTATCCCGAGTTCCTATCGTTGTCTATCTTTACCTCTTGTCTTTCATTCGTGTTTTTCTAGTGCAATGCGCTTTTTAATTTGGTATGTGATCGTAGAAATGATTTTGTTTGTATTTTTTGGTTGATGGGGCTTAAAATACTCATCCCAATTGAATAGACTTCCAGATTCTTTTTTTAAGATCTCTGTATTTGTTTGTCAGACCGTTTTATTTTTTCAATTAATCTAAGAAATATCTTACATTGTCGAAAAAACTTTAAAACGACACAAAATGATTACCCAAACAATAAGATGAAGAACGGGGGTTGCAATTTTGTTTTTGCATCAAGGCAGGTTGATTTACCGCATAAACAATAAGCAATGTGTAAAAATTACATTTTACGTATGAAACTGTGGATTCAAATTCGAAACGCACACCTAATTAAGGTTCTTAATGTGCAAACACGTACACCACCAATATACCCCGTGTCTCAAAACGTGAATGTTTTACTTTTGAATGAATAATTACGCTCAATTCGTAAACCATTTACTGTTGTACACCTATACACAACATGAAATTTATAAAATTTATTACAAAAATTTATATTCATTGTATTTTATTTTGCTGGGTACAATCGGCCCTCTCCCTGAAATACTTTCCAAACATTTGGAATCGGAGTGGATTGTATACAACTGTTCTCTGGCAAAACAAAATTACTTTGTTCAGGTAGATCACTGCATGTAACCGATATATTCATTAAAAGAATCTACTTTAGAAATACATGTCTTTTAAAATGCAAAATTGAGTGATTTAGTGTTCCTTACATGTTTAAGACCGTAAATATCACTGGAAGAACAGCGGCAAATTAAGTGTTTAGAAATATTTGATGTATTATTGATAAATATTTAAGTAAATCTCCTGAACAAACATGTATTTTCTTTTACGAGGTTAATTCAAAAATGGATCAATTGTCGGATAAAATGTCAGGGCTATTTGATTTTATTATGGACATGAAAATCAATTCATTCAATGTAATAGTCCATTAATACTGACTTGGAAGTTTATTAATACACAATTTCTACATAAACAATCGACTCCTGTGAACTTTAGGTGGTCTAGGTTTGATCAATTATCCTTTCCACTTGTATAACAGTTTGATTGTTGGCATTTTACTTGATTGAATTAGTTCTTTACTTCGAAAGAAAACTGGCAACAACTACAATGAATGAAGAATTAAATCGCAGCCACAAGCCACCAGAGAACGCCACTTAAAAAAGCAAAATATAAACTCTTGACAGGCGGAATTGCCACAAGTACTAGTAAATGCCATCAGTAGGATAAAACGGATTTATTTGGCAGTTAACCTCCCCTTTCTTTATCCAAATTTAAAATTTACAGGAATAACAATTAAATCAAAATGTTGTCTCTATTGGTGGAGTCCTCGCGGGCTATCAGCAATCTTGTAGTCAAAATAATAAGCTGGCCCAAGATTCAATTTTATTCTGAAAAATATTTTTTTTAATGATAAGGAGTATCTTTTTCTTGTATACTTCTGAAGCTCTGTACATATTTTTTCTATTACCTTGTATGTATTTTTTCGGTTTATGGCCTACTAATTATCTTGATTTGCACTGAAAAGATGTGTTGTCGAAACGATCATCTACAGAAACTAAGATAAGATCACTAAAACGGCTCTTTTCAAGAATATGCATTTGCCTAATCAATACGTATGTCTGGTGTAATAAATCTAGGATTCTGTGGATTTTCTTCTTTATGTTAATTTGCCTTTAACGGAAATTTGACTTGATTCAGTGGGTAGTGTAGGCGTTATAATGTATAATGCAGATGTCCATGCTCTATTTTCTAGTCAATACAATAGCGTATTAGTTGTAAAATATCTTAGGTAGTACTTTTAAAACAATACAAAATAGTGATATACTTATTTCAATTTCCAATGATAATGATATCGGTTAACTCCACTATTCATGCTATTGACAATACTCAGTTTTAAGATTTTCTCACAAAAACATCAACGTAATAAACAAGTAGTGATTCTTAATACTGTCCTTTTCTTTATTTTAGAATCATCATTGTCTCTGTAATAAAAAATAAAATTTATGATAAAAGGGATGATTTTAATTTCACTATTACTAATTTCCCTTTTCTTGACGCCGACGTTACTCTAGGGCCAACCTTTGGGGTGTATATATCTCAACTGGTACGATTCACCACCGTTTGTTCCTCTCTTGACAACTTTAATGAACGTAACCTTATCATCACAACTTTATATATGTAACCTAACCATCACATAAAACTTTTACATCAAAATTACATATTTAATGAATTATGAATACTTTTTAAAAAAGTTCAATACAAGATATAAACTTTTGATGTCAAAATAAAGCGTGACTTGCAAATGACATTACACATTCTCGTTTTCACGGAAATGTTAAAATGACAGAAACTGAGAAACCAATGTTCTTTACCCAATAGTTCATATCTACAGGCTAGTCCACACGAATCTGTAAAATTGGAGTTGGGATCTAATGACCTGAAGATTTAACTGGTCTCTCACTAATACAACCGATGTCTGCTGTAATACATTTAATTCTTTACCAAACCCTTTGGGAAGTGTTGTGTTTGATTATTATTCCGTCATGCGACAGTGCTTTTCCAGCAAACTAGCTCCTAACGTTAGCCGGCAGTTCTGTAGCGAGCACTCATTTGCCCATCTTATCAAATTAAGTTTTGTCTATCTTTTCCTTTTCAAGATGGTGTATTTGGAGTTTTTACCTTTGTTACCTGCATCGTTATTTAAGTTTATTTATTGTCTTTCATTGCTGTTTTTCTCGCAGGTTGGTTAATGCCGTTATGTGGTAAAACTGAGTTATTGCGGTTAAAAATTGAATATACTAAACAGGCACATTTATTTCAAATTAACATACCATTAGCGAGTGTAATTTTTGTTTACTGTTATCTATATGAGAATGCCTTCCTTTCTACCGGAATATAATTTGCATAGACTGGTTGCCATGGAAACAGATGCCCCCATAATGACGATAAACAATAGCCCATAGAAAACGGCCTGGCACACCCCGAAGATCTTAACCAATTCTTGATATATAGGGTTCTATTTTTTCGTTACACAATACTTTTGCCTAAACAAAGTGTTTCTTTAAATATATATGACTTTCTCATATATATTTTGCTAAAATAAGGACGTTGGTGCCACAGAATTTGAACTCCGCGGTTGGAAACTCGGCGATGTGGAGCAAAGTTGGTCGTAAATCTCAAAGAAACAGCAGTTTTCGTACGCAGCAGTAGTTGATGCACCATTGTGTTAATTTATATTAGAATCGATCAATGTTTACGGCCTGTGCCCAGGCATTTTTTGTGTGGTCTAACGTTAAAAGAACGTCAAATGGAATATTTAAAACCCAGTTGCGATCCAGATTTGGGGATTACGTCCCTTGAATAGTGGTGCTTGACATTGGAAAAAATATGTCAATGACAACTTCAAACTTTCGCGATTAAGATCGGAGATCGAATGATAACGGGATATTTACGTGCAGATCTACATGATGGATCTAGATGCCGTCGGACGAATCGGACGTTTTAATATCTATGTCCATATCTAGCACGTAGGACTTGATCTTTGTTCGGCCTAGTTCTGTGGTTTGAGTTTATGACTGTACTTACTTATACTAGACATTTAATTCATTAGTTTAAGAAATTGGACATCAGTAACTCGAAGGTGGTCAGTGTTAGTTGTCAGAACAGGTAGTGGTGTGTGTGTGTTGGGGTGGGGGGGGGCACTGTCTCTCTTTAACACCTGCTTGGTTCAAAATGTTCTTATGCACCTTTAAAAACAATCATTAGAATTTAATTAGGGTCCACGCCGGTCGAGGAGTCAACTAAATTTTATTGCAGGTTGTATGTTTTTTTTTTAATATAACTGTGTTTCACATGTTGTATTTGCTTGATCTGTTGTGGATGTAATTTGCAAACTAAAACATAATTTGAAATGTATCAAATATTTTCTTGAGGGAGGATGTATTTTCTATGTAGGACAGAGTTTTGTGTTACTTTTTTGTCATCTAGATTAGCCGGCAGTTCTGTAGCGAGCACTCATTTGCCCATCTTATCAAATAAATTTTTGTTTATCTTTTCCTTTTCAAGATGGTGTATTTGGAGTTTTTACCTTTGTTACCTGCATCGTTATTTAAGTTTATTTATTGTCTTTCNATTTGAAATGTATCAAATATTTTCTTGAGGGAGGATGTATTTTCTATGTAGGACAGAGTTTTGTGTTACTTTTTTGTCATCTAGATTCTTGCGTTCTCAAGCCAGATATTTTTTTTTCTTTTTTTATTTCATAGTGTCAGAGGCATATAGATGTATCGATCTATATGTCTCTGATAGGGTCTATTTTTTTTTTGCTGGATATAATGTGGGCTAGATTATAATTTTCTCACTCAAGATGCTTCTCAGATTTCTTTTTCTTTTTGGTTAACAAATATGTATTTAAAAAAAAATCTTAAGGCCCCTTGCCCAGAAAAAACACAAGGTTATAAGTTCTTTTATATTGCCATAAAACTCATCTGTACTTTACTGACTAAAATAAATTTTAAAAAAGTCTATCAGATTGGATAACTCAACTGTTGTGGGCACAAATATGGGATAAAACCCTGTAAATAAAAATGCCCCACCAAATGCTGCGGTGTTAATGACTTAAACATCAAGTCTACACTGTTAAACTTGTCTTAAAGGCCTATGCCCATCAACCCTGAATTCGATGCTGCCCACAGAAGACAATGATGACTACCCCATACATAAACTCTAAATTTGCAGTCATAAAACATTGTAAAAATGATACGAAAAAATGTGAATTAACTTAATTTGTTGTCTTAATTTTTTTTTGTGTTTGTGAATCCAAAGTTCATCTCTAATTATTTTTGTAGAAATATCTGGCAATTTTATTGTGAGAGCATAAATTTTACCGTTAACACCATTTGGAGAAATTATTTACCGTTAGCCGTCACAAGGGTACACCCATTCCTGACCTCTGTTATTCCTTAAAAATGTGGTGAATGACATGGACCGCATACACTTGACTTGGATTAAGATAAACCACCATATACATGTAGCATCAAAGTTCCCCATAGTTTCAACTTGTTGACACGGTCTTGCCTTAAACGCTACATATAGGTCTAAATTCCACAATTTTCTTTGCAGGCCAGACAAGTGGCATGATAGAATGTAGTAAAAATGAATAAAAACATGTAGTTTTTTTTTTTGTTATTATTAGGAGGAAATATACAATATATTTCTTAAGGTAGTACAGCAGTATTTCAGCATTTTTGAATTTATTTTTATATTTTCACAATCAAAATATAGAAACAAACATGCATGAATTTTTTTCATTTTGCACAAATCTTATATAAATTTAGTTTTTACATGTAAACGCTTTAGAAAAGTATTTGCATTTATAAAATTAGGATGATATTTGTATACTAAAATTATTTCAAATGAAAATTAAAACAAGGTTGGTAATCACAAGATTTTAATTTTGTGAAATTAGAAAATTAAATTGATGACCCCCAATATTCTTTTTGTTTTTAGAAATTAAGTCCAATACAAAGGCCAGCAATATTTAAATTAATCTTAATTCTATCTGCATCAGATGTAACTTAAATAATATGGAAAATAGTCTCTAACTTTACGACAAAAATTCCTTATTTTTAGAAACGATTGTTGGCTTATATGACAAGTGACTCCAGTTCTCTTACAACAGATTATTACTTGGCAATAACTCTCACTTTTTGAACCGGCCCCTGTACCACCTCAGGGCAATTATATTAAAAATATAAAAGACAGAGAAGTAATTCTAACTGTGCGGGGCCACTAGGCTATCTGCCCACTTTGCACCAGCAAGTAGTTTATTTATTGCCTGGGGAGGGAATCGAACCCTCGTACACAGTTATAGAAAAAGAACTAAAGAAGATATATACAATTTCGCTGTATCCTGTATTATAGAGACGGCAAATATAAGTTTTTCCTGTACGGGTTTTTTCCCAAATTGTATTGCCAATATAATATATCATTTTTATTTGTACTTTTATTTTTATTTTTTAATTTTTGCTGTTGCCCCATAGAGCAAAAATTAAAAAATAAAAATAAAAGTACAAATATAAATGATAAACGATAAATAGGTAATATTTGCACCATAAGAGGCAGAAGAATTCGGTCTATATTCGATGTCGTTATACCTACACATGCATGCAGAAACCTGTGTGACAACGTCTTCTAAAACGCCTTTAACTCTTACCTCCCATTTTTCGTGATTCTTTCTGTATAATCCTGCTTAAAGAGGATACCTTTGTCTGGGTCACCGTGATCTGACTTTAACTCCATTGTTTACAAAAATAAAGCTTCTCGAAGACGATGATTACCAAATATGGGCATATGTAGGAGGAGTCTGTTTATCGATGTTTCGACAAAATATCAATTTTCTGACATGATACTTGATATTCCTTCACGGACGACCATCACAATCATATTTTAAATCATAATAATGATGATTTATACTGATACAGGCCCGTGAATAAATAAAACGGAAGGTTCCTGCCATTTTGACTTATGCATATTCATAAGAATAAGGGGACATAACTAGAAAAAGATTTTCTTCAACTTTTAGCGGGAAAAAGGCATTAACTTACCTGGCTTATGCATTGTGGCTTGTGAAAGCAATTTTTGTCCCATTGGAGCTGTTTGAATTATCCTTTGTTTTACTTGTAGCGAAACTTCAAAATAATGAATTTTTCGATAGATAGATTATATTTTTTCTTCAAATCATATAGATTAATAAAGATGCCTGATGTATGTTTCATCCTGACTTCTATAAGAGTCTCTGTGCCATTTTTCATATACGATATTCTGTTATATTCAGATGGTTTTAAGTTAGTGCAATTTACTTTTTTCAAATGGAACATTTTACACTTTTGCATGTGAAAAAAAATGATATACTCTCCACATTGTATAAAGTAACTTTTGGACTCCTAAAATTAACGAAGCTTCAAAATTTATTCTTAATAACGGGATGAAAATGGGATAAACCTGACATAATTGTCGATCGCCCTGCCTTATAGACCCTTAGTAGGCTATGCTTTCACCAGCACAGCACATTAACCCATTTTCTTTAAATACAATACCTGGTTTGAATAGTTGTAGAAAATATATTTCTTAGAAAAATCTCCCTAAATGAGTTCTGTAAAATGTTGAATATTATATTACCATTTACACTGAAAATTTTTTGAGTATTAATTTTTCAATACAGTAACTTGTATTCTCTCAAGTTATTTTGTACTTTTCGAATTTTTTTCTCCTTGGTTCTACTTGTGTTTGTTATTTATTGGTGCGTCCATCTATACAATTGTTTTTGTCATTCATCTTTTCCTTGGTAAAGTTTTGTTTTTAAGGGTACAAAATCGTGCTTAATTTCCTGAACTCGTTGGAAAAATTACGAAGATTTTCTCAGTTGCGTTTTTTACTCCATGAGTCAAACACAGCTATTCAGGAAGAAATTGTCAACATCATTATCTTAATTTTACTTGCGTGTATTTGATATACTCTTAAATCTTTTGTTAATAAGAAGGAGATAGAAATTGCCTTTATTGGATTTCATCTTATGTGAGTAATGGAAAATATTACTGTATGGACGTCCGTAAGAGAAGTTTATTACCGGTTTTCCATACCAGTAATCATACTAGTAATTTGACTATAGAACTTTGACACATCTGACATGTAAACTTGTCAGATTGCTACATCTACAATAGGAAGATTCGGTGTAATCTAATTCTGATAAAAGGCTGGATATAGACCTCGTCTCTAATTTACTGTGTAAAGTGCGACCGCTACATGACAAAATTGCTTGACTGTCGCTTCTAAACAATTAAATATTAGCTGTTTATCAAAGTAGATATAATCAATTAATTTGGAATTAGATTCAACCTCGTCATATATATAAAAAAAGAACAAAAACAATAGATGAACGATAGCATACAGAAGTCGTTATTTATAAAGACCTATTTAAATTGAATTGATACATTTTCTTCCGTTTTACAATAGGTGATTTTTAATAAATAGGACTTGAAGTGTCATGCGCTGAACAGATGGGTAAAGGCCTGGACAAATATTCATTATACAACCAATATAAGACATTACGTGGATAGTAAATATTAAGTGTTGTTTGTAATAAATTGGCTGTGATTACTAATGTAAGGAAGATACTAAAAGGTAGGATTTTTTTCATATTTGATACTAAATATGATATATTTGATACTTAATCTAAAACAAACTATTGACTGGAATTTTAATACAAATATTCCAGTAATATGATATATTTCCCAATATGTTCATAAATATATTACAATAGGTACTATTGTTTGTTGGTAATGTGACGCGAAATTTATAGTTTGTGTACGTCATTATTTTGTATTGTGGCCATTTACGTCATGATTTTGTACTGTCGCCATTCATCAAATTTATGTCTTTTAATTTCATCTGATGAATTAACAATGATTCGAAGTCAATTATTGATTAGAATAATAATATTTCTGACATTGATAATGAATATATTGCATTATTTACCGCTATTACGATTTCGAAAACATGATCTTTTGAACAATGTCACTAATGGATTAGAACGAGAATTTTTAGGATAAGACAAGCGTATCATGCAGTAAGATGAATTAAAATCACAGTACTGAAATGTATTTATGAGATGACTGAATGAACAATAGATTCAAAGTACGGATGCCACAATCTCCATGACTTAAATAAGTAATAGTTGGGGTAATCATCGAAAAGGGAATTATATTCAAATATGCGTAAATACGACAACATGTGCTGGAACATTTGCAAGACACACTGCAGAATACTTCATGGCCTTCTTTTAAAAGGCAAAATATATCTTTGTCAACACATTGAAAATATGTCCTTACATGTAGATTGACAAATTTGGATGTGAATTAACAATGAACATAATTGCAGAATATAGAATTGGTGCTCAAGTATAATCTATAAAAAAATAATAACGCTACTATATAATTCTATGTTTTTACTGTATCACAGTATTGAAAAGGTCAACCAAGTGGCAAAACTTTCACTGAATCGAAGTCAAGATTTACAGCCCACGCATTAAAAAGACTACACAGTGTAGACATATCAAAGGGAAAGGTTACAGTTGTATACAATGTGTCTTTTAAAAGACCACAGATCCGTTTTAGAATGTAAGCTTGTGGTGTAAAATTTGACTTCTTTTCAGTTAAACTTTAGCCACTTTGTTGACCGTATATATCATAGAAAATGCATATCTAAAGAAAAGCTAAACATTACATGAAAAGGCAAAGAAATTGCGAGTCGTCAATGGAAAGTGCGTGTCGTCTGTACTACTGTTGAAACATTTGAAAACACAAATTTCTTAAGTTGTTGAAAAAGAAGTAGAGGTCCATCGGACCTGAACTCGATAAGCGCAGTATGGAAACCAAAATGTCATGAGAAAAGTGTTACCAAATTTTAAGGGTTGACATTATTTGTTAAAAAGTATTCCAAGTCGGTAATCATGAAGTAAATGCAAGACATAATTGAATTTGATAAACGCAAAATCGGACCCAATACTAAAGTCACATATGAAATTTTAATTGGCTGTTATTTACAGTTGCTGTTAAAAGTGATACCAGAAAGTGACACGGACAAAAACGGCTTAAAACGACTAAAACGATCCCTTTATGTCGCCCCAAACGTGATCCCTATATGTTGTCCACAATGTGACCCTTATATGTCACCCAAAACAATATGAGCCGACAACACAAACATTAACAGGACATATGAAGACAGGAAAAAGGTATGATGAATAACTAAATACCGAAGTTACTGAATATGATGAAACTAATTAGATGATGAAAGCGGGGGATGACTAAGGAACTATGTGAAAACTATGGAAGATAAGGAATACCACATAATTGTGTTACCTACTTTCTTTTATCTTTTTTAATTGAATGTCGGAATGAACAATAACTGAAATCTTGTGTCTAATTTTATGATAAATGGGCTGCCTACCCATTTGAAGAAGCCATACATTAATTTGTTTTCCTTAGCTAATAGGTATAAGACATTGCTGAAACAATGACATACAGATTCTGAAATTGAAGACTTCCCATAGATTAGTTGGTCCTGGAAATTACTGTGCATGGTGTGTTTCGTAATGCTACGGGATGTCTTATCCAAACCAGTGTTATATTAAAAACTTTCTATGGCTTATGGGGTAAGCTGTACCTTATATTGCATTCGATGTGCAATAGTAATATACATGTATTTTAATGAACAAGTTACATTAACAAAATGGAATAATCAAAATACAAAAAATACCGAAGTTGCATAAAACAGTACATTTCGTTATGCTGTACACGTGTTTCAAGGAGTAACCTCTCATCAGCAGCATTAAAATCAAATAATATGGAAAGCCATAATCCAAAAGTAGTCCAAAAAGAAGTACTCATTTCCAAAAATATCGAAATAGGAAGCCAAATCCAGTACCAAGGACATCTACCGAGTGCCATACACGGAATGAAGCCTCGGTATTTTTAAATGGTTTGGATTTTGAAAAAACAGTTAATTTTAATAACACGCAAGGTAAAATTTTCATGTCAGACAAGTCTGACTATCGGGCTTGTGAATACCCTCGGAGACCTCTGGTCCACCAGCAGTGGCATCGGCCCATTGGTTCAAAATACAAAAAATATCGAAGTTGCATAAAACAGTACATTTCGTTATGCTGTACACGTGTTTCAAGGAGTAACCTCTTTTATTATATTAAACATTTTATTTTATTAAACACGCTTTTATTATGTTTAATTATTCGACACAATAAAAACAAACTGAATCATAAAAAATAGGACTTAATATTAATGAAGTAATATTAGGACACTTTCTTCCCCGAGAAGCGAGTCTAAGATTTAGTTATAATGAACTGGAATAACAACAAGAGTAACGATAACCAATTGCGTGTTCTACCAATAATGCTGAACGAAAAATCATCATGTAATTAAATTACACAACCGAGCATAATGTCAATGTTTAGTACATAAATAACAGCATCGAATTTGTATCCGAAATGACAGATATTTTGAAATCATGAGCAGTAATAAAGAACACAAATTAGCTAATAAAGTTTCACCTGTAGAGCATTTGTATTACCTAAATTAAATACTCATACGGGAAATTGAAATTAGTACTATACAAGTTATTTTGTCGTTTTACAAAATGAGAAACATTTGTACAGCATGACAAGTAAAGAAGACATCATAGTACAAAATGAAAAAAGGTCCAAGGTCCAGGAGAAATATTTGTACAGCATGACTAGTAAAGAAGACATCATACTACAAAACGAATACTTGATGAAATGACAACTCCAGAGTACTTGTATTCGAAGAATATGTTCAGAAAATGATATCAGTATGTGAATAGCCCGAATGGAAACACATTATTTGAACCTAAGATACCATAGTTTTGGATTTATCTTTGAAATAAGGATACATCGCCGAATGAATACCGAAGCAAGAACGACGAAAGGGGGAATTCTAAAATCATAAATCCAAAATTACGGTAATTCGCATCCAACACGAGTTGAGATAGTATGACAAAGACAAGATAAATAAGCCACAATGAAGAAGAGTGCCACATAACTACAGCATTCGCAGTGTGAACCCCATCAAAAACAGAGGTATCATCAAGTGCTTGGGAAGGGTAAGTATGATCTGCTCCACGCGTGGCACCCGTCACACTGTCAGTGAAAAGTCCAGTTTTGTCACAGTCGTGGTTAGTCAGTCTGCTAAAACTCTGGGTCTACACAAAGATGTCTATTCTAAACTGTGAAATAGAAACATTGTAATGGTCTGTAAAATGAAATCGTGGTGACGACCGTAAAGTTTCTGTAGTGACAATTGCAACAATGACTGAACATGCCCTTGATGTACAATTTTTTGAGACAGTAATTTCGCTTTGTTGATAAAATCACTGTACAAACTACAGGCATGGTAATAGCGAATGAGTTGTGAAATGTACACGCCATATTCCGGAGATGTGGGAATATTTGCGTAAGGGGACGACCATTTGATTCTTTGGGAGGGGGGGCTGGAAGATTTTGTAAATATATATTCTGTTACTGAAAAAGTTGGAAGAAAATAATCTGGTATGCACATCCAAGAAAATAAATAATATGACCTTAGATTTATTGGTACGATACAATTATGTTATTGAAAATAAAAATTTTCTCCGCGAAGCGGCGAAAAACAAATATTCTGGCCCGCAAAATTTTGAAAATAAATAATCTGGCTCGACCGAAACTACCAGGCCCCCCTCAGAATCAAATGGTCGTCCCCTAATGATACAAATTGGAATTCCAACATTTTTAGATGGAAGTTCCACAAATGAAGACAATGAAAAATACCATCAGCAGTTCAATTATACTACCATGTATCCTTAAAAAAAATATCTGTCTAAATCATCAAATCTAGATGACAGAAGTGAGACATGTCTAAATCATCAAATCTAGATGACAGAAGTGAGACATGCCTAAATCATCCAATCTAGATGACAGAAGTGAGACATGTCTAAATCATCAAATCTAGATGACAGAAGTGAGACATGTCTAAATCATCCAATCTAGATGACAGAAGTGAGACATGCCTAAATCATCCAATCTAGATGACAGAAGTGAGACATGCCTAAATCATCCAATCTAGATGACAGAAGTGAGACATGCCTAAATTATCCAATCTAGATGACAGAAGTGAGACATGCCTAAATCATCCAATCTAGATGACAGAAGTGAGACGTGCCTAAATCATCCAATCTAGATGACAGAAGTGAGACGTGTCTCTGGTCCACGGTGATGTCTTGTTCTTCTTTTTTCACCCTCGCTAAAGGAGTTAACTCCGAAAATTTGGGCCTTTTCTTTCTTGTATATATATTTTTTAGATTTTAGTTTTATTGGCTATTTTTATTTTGTTGTTCTCCATGAACGACAGCAATACTAACTTTCTTATTTATTCCAGTCTAGATGACGTTGTTTTAATGTTTTCTGATTATTGTAATTGAAGAATATTTCCAATCCAACCGGTATTCCTTTGGAGTTTTTTACCTGTATGTTTTTAAGCATCGCTTTATTTGAAAATTCACTTATTAGGTTGATATCGGTAGTTACCCACTGGAAATCATATTCTACGTTCATTTTGCAATACTTGAAACGCAAAATGGTCTATAATGAATGAGATGAAGTAATATATTGTGACATGGCTGACAATGTCGCTAGAAGTTGTTACGTAACTCTGTTAGAGAAGTGATTTAATCAGCTGAAATACATTCTTTGAATCCTGGCTTTACAATAGGATATGTACATGTCTAGGACAGAGAACAATATACATAAACTTTTTCGCATGTTTAACAAGATTAATTATGGAAGATTAATCATGGATTTTGAAAGGAAATGTATTAATTCGACCAAAGGAGGTTACATATGTAGATGTTATTCTTGAATTAATCGATGCAAGTACATATAAAATGATTACAATGATATGCATTAATATGTATTCCAAGTGTTGATGTTCGTTTACATTCACTTTAATTTTTATATTAATATTTACTACTGTCATTCATTTGAATTTGGCAATATTTTACTAATACAGCAAGGTCCAATTTAAAGACAGTTTTTATCGATGAAGCTGGTAACACACGTGAGGTAACACAGATTTCAATAGGGCTCAGTCTTAAAATATTTTCCTAACGTTACAATTTTTTCATAGGCTGCCATTGTCAATTATGTCATCAATAATGATTTCTCATGACACCTGGGGGTGAAAGCTGGATCTATTCACGTGAATCTTTTGAAAAATTTATAACATTTGTGAAATAGAAAGGTAATAATGATCTGTTAAATCATGACTTTGGTGTTGACACGAAAGCCAATCTTATTTGGAGCCTTGCAATATCTAATTTTTGTAAATTTTGTTGAAACTAAGGAGTATCTCCCTCTTGCAAAGCTTTTTCCTTAGCTGATTTTGGCTTTTGATTTAGAGGATATGGCCCTTTTTCTTATGTCTCTATAAGACCATGTTTTGGCATATTTGTCAGCTGCGTCTATTAAATGTTTACAAATCACATTTCTAATTAAGCAGTCCCTGAAATGCATGGTTGTTTCAAATTAAAATGTCCAATGATTCATGTATGTTTACGTCAATAGGCTGCGAATTCTATTTAAACTGTAAAAGGTATATTGTAGCTCCATCACTTTACTTGTACCTACAGCTAAGACTACAGGTAGCAATACTGGCGCTAAATTTGTCTTTACATCCTGGTGAACATATTATATATAGATAATAGTGTTGCACAATGAATGATAATGTGTTGGTAAGGTGAGCTGCAAAGGAAGAATATATGTTTCCGAATGCCAACAGGGCACTGTTGGCATTCGGAAACATATATTCTACCTTTGTAGCTCACCTTACCAACACATGAACATATTATAGATTTGATTGTCTGTAAGGGCGATATTTGATTGTCTGTAAGGGCGATATTTTTTGTGATTTCCTGTTCAATATGCAGATCGTAAAAGATTTCATATTGGCTGCTAGACAAATAACAAATACCGAAGTTACTGTTAATTTTTTTTCTGCATATGGACATTTCGACAACTTATGTCTTTTCAGTTCAGATAAAATCTGAACATGTGGAAGACCATAATCTTAAAGATGTTAAAACTGATAGAGAACAAATAACCAAAATGATCTAAATCAAAAGCCAAAAATATGAGAGACTTTAACAACAAAGTCATCGATGCCCTCTGTACATGAGTCACGTGTATGGTGTATGGTTCAATCGCGTTTACATTTCAGTAATTTTTTTATGCATGATAACTTGGAGATATCCTGCATTTATTGAAATAAGAAAAATAAAACGCTATATTTTAGTTTTGCAGATGTCAATTCATGTCTCCTCAGATAAAATAAAAATATTGCCATTTGACAAAACGAATAATATTAAAAAAAGATACATTATTAATTATATAAATAGTCAAAACATTTTATAAAGTAAGACGATATTCATCTCTTGTTTTTCTCTGTTGGCGTTTTTTTTATGTCTTTTGATTTCGATTTTTGTGGTCTTCGCTTCCCTTGTTCCTTCGGTATTCTACTGCCGTTGTTTGCCTAAGTGACAATCAACTTGCATGTCGAAAAGGGTTATTTCAGACATATACAATTTTTGAATTTTATGTCCAGAAATGATAGTTATTTTAACGTGTCAGTAGTCCATTCGATTTCAAGTTCAGTATGGTGGATAGAGATGGAAGTAATCCTGAAAGATTGTTTACTGAAAAAACACCATCTGTATAACACAAACTGAAATTCAGTGATTTTTTTTTTTATTGACCAGCCCTTATATCAACCAGGTTTGATACGAAATAGCACTTCATCGGTTAAAAGTTGCGTACATCTTCATCACCTTCAATCATACAAAGGAAGACAAAAGTGTTTTTTACTGTTTGGTTATAGTTAAAGTTATACCCTATTAAGTTTGTAAGTATGGCTACCAAACGAATTATCAATACCCATCTCCCCTTACTTGGTCGTCATTTTCCCGTCTTGCGTAATTTGTTATTACACTGACTTTTAAATAACCGTTGATAATGTCAGCGTGTGATATTCAATATTTTTGCAAAAGGGCAGTGACTTCGTTCTATCGGGATCTTGGTTTTCAACCACAAGAACTCAAATTAAGGTAGATCGACACTAATACACGGCGCATTCCATTGACGCATATCAAAAATCGAATCTGTTCGGAATCGACTTGATGTTTAAGCCGGAACGGTCTTCTCTCAGCCTTTTCATTGTGACGTCATAACACATTGGCCTATTCATATCATTCACTTTCCCTCGAATTATCTCCATTTTGCGGTAAATATTGTCTATTTCGTAATACAAAAAATACCGATGTTGCATAAAAAACAGTAAATTTCGTTATGCTGTACACGTGTTTCAAGGAGTTACCTCTCATCAGCAGCATTAATATCAAATAATATGGAAAGCCATAATCCAAACGTTGATACAAAAGAAGTACTAATTACCAAAAAAAATCGAAATAGGAAGCCAAATTCAGTACCAAGGACATCTACCGAGTGCCATACACGGAATGAAGCCTCAGAATTTTGATAAAAACAGTAAATTTCTATAACACTCAAAGGTAAAATTTTCAAGTCAGACAAGTCTGACTAACGGACTTGTGAATACCCTCGGGGACCTCTGGTCCACCAGCAGTGGTTCAAAATACAAAAAATGCCGATGTTGCATAAAAAACAGTAAATTTCGTTATGTTTTACACGTGTTTCAAGGATTTACCTCTCATCAGCAGCATTAATATCAAATAATATGGAAAACCATAATCCAAAAGTTGTCACAAAAGAAGTACTCATTACCAAAAAAAATCGAAATAGAAAACCAAATCCAGTACCAAGGACATCTACCGAGTGCCATACACGGAATGAAGCCTCAGTATTTTTAAGTGGTTAGAATTTTGATAAAAACAGTAAATTTCTATAACACGCAAGGTAAAATTTTCATGTCAGACAGGTCTGACTATTGGGCTAGTGAATACCCTCGGGGACCTCTGGTCCACCAGCAGTGGCATCGGCCCAATGGTTCAAAATACAAAAAAATACCGATGCTGCATATAAAACAGTAAATTTCGTTATGCTGTACACGTGTAAACTATATGAAATATGTTACTGGCCTCTCACTGTTACTGTGGATGTCTACTTAATTTTTTTTATATGCTTGTACCAAGTCAGTACCATCGCGGTCGACACTGTGACCTTTTTTTGTCTCATGGACTTCGGCTCTTGAAAACTCTGTTCTATATGCGTCATGCTGTCTATATGTATGTCAAATCATGTTAACACGTCCAGAAGTTGTTTTATCCTTTTATGTTTGATTGCACGGAAATATAGAATTAAAGGAAATTTTAATTTGCAGATGCCAATTCACGTCTTCGTATTGCAAACAAAATCAAAATATTTTCATGTAACAAATAATAAATTACCGAATTCACTGTTAATTTAGTTTCTGCATATGCGCATTTCGACAACTTATTTCTTATCAGTGCAGATCAAACCAAAACATTTGGAAGTTCAATAACCGAAAAACAAGTTAAAGCTGATCGAAATTGAAAATTGATATGCGACTATTTTACGAATTTCAAAGATGTCATCATAAAACTGAGTCGGCACTCTAATCTAAGTCGTTTTCCAATACTAAAAGTAGGATGGAAAGGTTATGATGAAGTCAATTT
>MJUU01006219.1:84528-95393 GCA_002080025.1 Modiolus philippinarum
ATCTGATCCAATTTGAAAGTATTTAAACTTTCCTTCTACGTCTAAGCCAATGATTTGGTATATTTGTCAAGAGATATACAAATTAGATTTGCAGTCAAACAAAATGAATGGGATATTACTTCTAATGCATGGTTGTTTCAAACTAGAATGTCTTATGTTTCCTGGATGTATACGTAAAAAAACATAGCTACAAATTTTACCTTACAGCTAGCATTTAAACTGTAAAAGGCATAATGTAGCTCCATTATTTACTTGTAATTATTGACAGCTAAAACTGCAGGAAGAAATCACATATTATAGAGTAATGGCGCTGTATAAGGAGAAATCACATATTCTAAAGTAATGGCGCCATATTTCTCTGTACATACTGGTTTAAGAACAGATTATATATTTGAATGTCTGAAGGAGCGATGATATTTTTCAATGATTACCTGGTCAATATGTCCAATTTACAGACTACTGCATATCGTAAAAGATTTCACATTCTATTGGTAACATAAAATTCATCGAAGCTGTCTGTCTATGTATCATGGGTATATGTTTAAATCAAGTTTACACTTTCAGTAAACTTTTGATGTTTGATTACTTGGAGATATTATACATTGTCTGAAAAACTGCATTTATTGAAATGAAAAAAAAATGAATAATGAATTATGCATATACTTTAAATGAATACTTGGAATCTCTATTAAATTTGCATTTCTGTACATTATGGGGTTTTAAAACATATGCGACAACTATGTTTCCTTGGTGTACTTGACGATGATATAAAATTTATCGGTAATTTGTATGAATTTCCTTTAATCTGCATTGCCTGATAATGTAAGTATCACTGAACAGGCCATGAAATAGAAAATAACGGGTCACTGTGAAGGCGTCACGCGGGGATTGCTATGCTGACGTCATGTTTGTTACATACGCGTTATACATTGAATGAAGAATGCATATAGATTATTGCAATAAACAATTAATTGGCTATGATAGAATATAATTTTCGACTAATTGCAATTTGTTATAGAATTCTATCTATCATGGTCTTAATTGCCGATAAAAGAAAGCAAGCAATCTTTATTCTCATAACCAATTTACAGAGGTACAGAGATGTAGTGTTCAACATGCATTAAATATAAAATAAACCATGATTTAATTCTTGCTCTAAATCTGAACTTATTGAGGTAAACCCAACTACACATTTGTCATTAAAGATTTTTCTAGGTCATTTAAGTATAGAGCAAAAAGAAAATGAGACATATTTTCTACTTGACGGACCCATTGTTGCAGGAGGAAAAACATATTTATGAATCAACCCGGAGGACATATCCTCTTGTTAACTATTCTTATAAATTGTAAAGTTTACATAGTTCTAAAATAGATTTACTGTTCATAACCATATTTAATTACATTTGGTCTGTTTTTATACTTAGCATCTATGAATTTTTTTCTCTCATTAACGAAACTGGAACACTCAAACAAATAATGATATTCATCCCCTAATTCTCCACCCGTACATAAATGACAGACTCTGTCACTTCTATCAATTTTCTCCATCGTCCTACTTCTATAGGAAACTTACGGTTCGAGGTTCTAAATTTACATAATAACTTATCTTTTTCGTCCAAACTGTCTAAATAATTTTCAAACTTAAATTCAGTTTTAAATAGATTATAATTATATCCCTTTTACGAGTTTTCAATTAACGTATTCCAGTTCTGTTTAAACTGATCAATAAGATTATTTTTAACAACACAACGTAACCAAGTATTTGAAACACAATTCTGTACTATCCAAATATAAGACATTCCACATTCATTTAATATAGAACGTATTCGGTTCATCCATGGACTGAATCTTTCATTACTATGACTCTTCAAATAAAGAAGTGTATATGCTAGTATCGAAATTTTAGATTGTTTTCCAGATATCAGCTTAGACCAGTAAGATATCATACGTATTTTTATTTCTATATCAAGTGGATATCCTCCAAGTTCACCATATATCATATAATTTGGTGTAGAACTTTTTAAATGAAGCAATATTTTACAAAATTTCATATAAACTCTCTCAATAATATCGTTTTTTTTCGTACCCCCATGTTTCACACCTATAAAGTAATATTAGCTTTACAATTTTATAAAAAAAAATCGAGGTGACACTTAATAGAGAGGTTGTGCAATCTGCCCTTTTTAATACCCCATACATTGCTTTCAACCCTTTATTCGCAAGATCACTTTTACCTGTAGTGAAAGAACCAGTCCGAGTAAAATTATTCCAAGATAACAAAAATTGGTCACTATCTCTAAATCAATTCCATTAATTTGAAATTTCAATTTTTTTGGCAACGGTCCATTTGAAAATACTAACACTTTAGATTTATCACTGTATACTTTAAGCTTCCACTTTTTGCAAAATTCGTAAAAATAATCAATTTTTGCATTTCTGTACTTGACTCAGACATAATTGCAGTATAGTCAGCATACAGAATTACGAAAAGTTTCAAATAGATATTTAATTCTTGTTCTAAATCTGAACTTATTTAGGTCAACCCAACTACACATTTGTCATTAAAGATTTTTCTAGGTCATTTAAGTATAGAGCAAAAAGAAAAGGAGACATATTTGGTGCTTGACGGACCCATTGTTGCACTCAAAAAATCTTGACTTAATATTTGTATGCATATTTGTTATAACTTTATACATTTTACCATTAATATTATTCATAAGAAGTTTACACCACCATCCATCTCGCCAAACTGTATCAAATGCTTTCTCAAAATCTATAAATGTAACAAATATTTTTTGTTTCTTAAATCCACTTTGACTGTCATTTAAAACAGAAAATTTATCAGAATATGAATTAAGTCTAGTCAACAAAACCGCAGTAAAAAGTTTGCCTAAGCAACACAAAATAGATTTAGGACGAAAGCATTTGGCGTTTAACGGGTCACCTTTATTTTTGTATATAAAGAAATATATGGTATTTTGTTTTTGTTACGGACTTTATCACGGCGTAACGCATCAAGCTCGCCCTTGCGGGCTTACTTGATACTGGCCGTGATAAAGCCCGTATCAAAATCAAAGTGTCCTATATTCCATAAGTATTTTACTGGTATGCTTCTATCTTTTCAACCAGTTTTTACCTCTTTTCTTTGAAATTCCATCATACATATTTTATTCTTCGTTTTGTAATATTTTTCGAATTTTTGTCTCAAGACTTTGTAAAAAAAATGATAAAATACACCACAGTTACAGAAAATTTTAAGTCTATAGATTGCCATTTTGACTTGGATCTCTTCAGTGCAGATAAAATCAAACATTTGGAAAACAATACATAAAATAATTCAAAGCTGACAAACAAATATTAATCTTAGGGACCTAAAATGCTTTGAATTATGTATGAGTATACGGCTAGACTACAAATACAATAATTTGTGAAATGAAGTATGTTCTATCTTCATCTATCAACTAATCTATCTATCAAATAATTGTCTAATTCTGCTTGATAATGAAGTCATAACGAAAGAATACTTGACGTATATAGTTGGCCCATTACAAAATACTTGACTCTTGTTCTTTCTCATATAATTTGAAAATGGGTAAGACGAATTCAAAGTACTTTACAAAAGCTTATTTTGATTTTGATTTAATATTATTAATGTCAATTATACATTAGAGTGGCCAATTCCTTACATCAATAAATAATAGATTAAATCAGTTATTATTGAAGCATGTTACAAGTACTCCCTCATAATAGGACTATAAAATAGAACTGCTATATACATCATATGGTGATCCAAAATGTATCATCAATATAGAGCTATTATAGGTAATATTTAATTCCTCCAATGATGTGACATACAAACACCTGCTATCAACTAGTCAATGTTTACTTGTGTTGATTTTAAACATAAAAAGGAAAACACCACATTAAAATTTAAACACGGTAAGTGGGGTTTTCTTTACTTCATTGTATATTTAATTATGCGAGTGTGAACATAGTGTTCATAGTGTACAATGTTTGTATTTTTTGTATTACAGGGGTTGAGTGAGTGATGCAAATAGTTTTTTCACAGTTTCTGTTTGCTATTTATATACATGGTAAGTTTTACATAAATTTTCTGAAATATAATACTAAATATTACTACAACTCTAGCCAGATGGTGCACTTACTACGTATCACATTATTACAATTGTACTTATAAATTTAAAGATTCATTGACAATTTGTCATTCATATATAACGTTGGTTAAGGTGGCGTTTTGTATCAATCAATCAAGTCAAACAAAAAACATTAAATACATCATAAATTTTCAGTTATGTCAAGAGGCATTAGCTGTCGAAATGCGCAAATGAAGAAATTAAATTTACCGTAACTTCTTTATTTTGTTATTCGAAACATACAGGCTTTAGCTCAAAGTAAGTGTCGAAACAAGGCACCAAATATAAACAATGAGAAGATATGCCATAAATGCAGATGAGACAAAGTTTTTATTAGCAATAGAACAACGCTTTTGTTGTTGTTGTTTATCTTGAAGTCACCATGGTAAAAATGATTCCTTTATCTGCACATAAAATGTTCTTTCGAAACAATAACATTGGAATACCATAGAAAGAAAGGGTTCGAAGTTCAGAGACATGGCTAAAACGAGAACACAGAAAGGAACAATGACTATAAACAGCTTCAAAACACAGAAATAAACATGGAAGAATACTGTATTGATTGCAACTATTAGATTTCAAAGTATATTTTCACAAGGGAAATTTTAACAGAAATACACAGACCTGCAAACAAAAATATTTAAACATCTTCATCACTCAGTTTGATCTTCTATTTGCATATTGTTAATGTATGGCATTCCAATGAAGACAGGGAGACCTCTGCATACACAAGATAAAACAGAGATACAATTTCTCTGAATAAAGGTCCTTAAGTTGATGTTATATTACAGTTTCAACAGAACTCCAAGCAATATAAAGGCTGCCAAATTTTTGAGTGCTCAACATCAACATTCTTTTCCAGTTTTTTAGCGTTCTCCTTCATTTTTTTATATATTTGTTTTGTATTTGCTTCATTGTCTCGGTTGTCTGTATTTGTTTACTTGTGTTTTATTAAACATAAAGAAAAAAAATATTATTTCCATATTTTTACATGTAAATGTAAAATAAAAAATAATTTCTTGTATTCTAGTGATATTTGCATCAATTTCTGAAGATTATGGTGAGTGGGGAAACTGGGGAGAATGGTCCAAATGTTCGGTGACATGTGGCTATGGAACGGTCCGCCGGAACAAAAACTGGATATTAACAAACGGAAGAGTGTCTAACTACACTTATAGTATGATAGTAGAATGTTGGACACAGGTTCCATGTCCAGGTAATTGTATCCTCAAACATACTTTTGGTGAACATGTTCCTAGAGAATTACGAATGACTTATCCGATTTCCAGATTTTAACCGCAGTTGCATGTAACTATACAGATGATGGCGTTAATTACAAAATTACCGAACAAAATGCCAAGAGCCTAAATCCAAAGGCCAAAAAGACAAAAAAAAACTTCAAAAACCACCGGAGAATTGTCAACAGCAATGGTCCTGACTTGGTACAGGCGTTTCAAAAGAAATGTTGGGTTTAATGAGTTAAATGGGTTTAGAGTTTAACCTTTTTTGTAGTTTATATGGTGGTTTATTTCGATGAACCTCACTAATACAATTTAAGGGATTAATTTTTTTTTTCAAAATTATCAATTTTGGATAGTAATATTCCTGCTTACGAGTTTATGTTTCACAGTTAATTCGGTACGCGAGAGCTAGAGATATGCAAATTATTCAGCATTTTTCATTAGACATAGTTGTCTGTGTTACCGCCTTTTTAATCAGAGCTTCAAAACATTCCATCTTATAACTAAATACTGAAGTTTCTGTGATCATTAAAAAGTTCTTTAAAAGATAACAGTTCTTTGTGGAAATTTTGACGTTCCGTTCCGAGCTGTGATTCAAGATAAATAAATTGTCTACGAACTTTCAATAGCAATCGATGTAAGGTTGGTACCAGACATTGCCACAGTGGAAAGAGGTGGAGGTTTGAGCACCATTAAAGCGGTTTAACCACCCATTTCCATTCAAATGCCTGTACCAATAAGAACGTTCTACCGGTGGTTTTGCCACTACTTGTTCTTTATCCCCTGGGATTTCGACTCTCGACACCATTGTTCGGTTATTTTGTTATTATCCTATTTTAAAATATTTCATCTCTATCTATTATTCCGGGCCAACTTATATCAACTTTTTTTTAAATGATAACAGTGTTTGGAAATCAAAGTGAGAATAATGCCAATCCGACCATTAGGAATGACAATACAAATTTACACACTGTGCAAACAAGGTAAAGTAAAAAAAGGAAAAAAGAGAATCGTGTGTTGTTGGAAACAATAAATTAATACGAAGGTACTGATTCAATTAACGTCGACTGAAAGTAATGAGCAAATTACTCCTACAAAAGTGTGGTCGTCTTTAATTGGAGGCTATGGTTATCAGAATTAAAATTGTTATTTATTACTCTCTATATATATTCCGGTATATATATTGAATTTATAAATGAAATCATCTTTTTCAACTAAACTCTGGAACCATATTCAAAAACATGTCATGAAACTACATCGATGTGTGGGTCTCCTAATCCTAGTCATTTTTTTTTTTATTTTTTGGCTCCACAGCTAGCCCTTGAGGGTCATTTTAAGACTTTATTGATAGGGTTGCTGCTGGTTTTCCGAGACCCCTACCTTAATAACCTTATATTATTGTAATTTTTAAAATCCATACCTATTCATTTACTTGTCACTGTCAAAAGGTCACCCTTTTCCATCCGCTGATCGGAAACAATGTACAGTTAAATCCCGGCTGGGCAAATCAGATAAGTTTTCTTTCTCAAATCTTATAATCATTACATACTGTATGGTTGTTATATTTGCGTTTTAAAATCATAACTGTGAAAATTTATACCCGCGAATATTTTACTGTGAACATGAATATAAAAAAATAAAATGGCTTTTACTAAATATCCGCGAATATAAAACCCCGCGAATAAACCCAACACTGAAAACCGCGAAAATTTTGTACCGCGAATATTAAGCCCTGTACAGTAATAAATATATTGCCTTTGATGACTGACATATATTTGTACATGATCAGCACCTGTGTAGATGTTGGGATCTTATCATATAATTAGTAATGTAATCATAATTGACCTTTATCATATAATTAGTAATGTAATCATAATTGACCTTTATCATATAATTAGTAATGTAATCATAATTGACCTTTATCATATGATTAGTAATGTAATCATAATTGACCTTAATATATGTTTATTATCATTCAACATTCCATTTTACTCTACCCCGTTATTGAAATTTCATGTTTTGTTATTTCTCTTCTTGTTAACAATATATTACCCTTTTCATCATTTTAATGAAATCAAATTTTGTTGAAAATAAATAACAAAATACCGACATGATGATTATAAACACGGAGCTCAAGACATTACCATTTATTCATGTTGTTTCGAAGGTCGTAGGTCATATACATGTATCAGTCTTATACACGTAACCGATGAACGATTGCCTACCAAATAAGGTAAATTAGGTAATATCTTTTTAAAAGTACACATGTATTCATTGACGAAATTCATTGAACATTACTTAACCATTTTTGACCCATCGATCTAAGTGGCTGATTTTACATTAATGTATGTCTTTTCGGTGAATTATATTGCGAATGAATTTCATATAAAGCGCAAGAAATTCGCAATGAGGTTTTTTTCCTTTTTATGTGACTTCTAGGTCAATCTCGAGCTGCGAGCGCAGCTCGTTAATTGACAAAAATGAATAATTGAAAATATAACAAAAAAAACAAATTAAAAAAATATTTATGCACAAAACAATCAGAAGAACAGCAATTAGCCACCGTTTCAATTTTATTGTGCTACACCTGCAGTAGTGAAATCATAAAATAATAGTAAAAAAAAGTGAGTGTTAAGATTAATAGAGGGAAGATAACAGGAAAGACTTGTAAAGGCCAAAACTACAATCGCATGTCACAATCTACCAAGGAACCATATAAAAAAAACAAATGTAGACAGCGATAGGGACCCGGGATAGCCGGACTTGGTATTGGCTTCAGCAAGAGCTATCGATAGGGGTAAATTAAATGAAAAGGACAACAGGAAACATCTACAATGGCTAAAAATTATAATTACCTGCCATAATCTGGCAGGGAACTAGACAGGAAAAAACACAAATAAGACAAAAGACAAACGTAAACAACGATAGGAACTCGGGACAACCGGACTTGGTACTGGCACTAGCAAAAGCCAGCGGTAGAGTTAAACCAGTGTATAGGTACCTAAACATCCCCTTTATCTGTCCAGTGTCCCTTTCGCATAATAAGCAAACAATGAAACCCAATACAGGTGGACTACTAACTCCGTGACCGCAACCTTGAAAGGACAGGAAATGTCAATACGTAATTTTGAAAGATGGGTCAAGGGGCGCTCACCGCTAATCTGCCGCGGCTAGCTCAAGAAGCATAGTCTGCTGGTAGAATCATTCTTGCACTACGAAAGAAAAATCGAACTCAAAACTTCCCGAAAGATTTTGTCAAGAATTATCATAAAGTTCAGTAGACATCGGCAGTATCAGTGAGAAGCCAGTATCTAGGTAAGATTCTCAAAGCCAATTTAACGGATGCAAGCAGAGTATCTTGTCAATATCCCCTATTACGTAAAGAATGTAAGTTATGTCCCAGGTTTTCTGGAGTGCATTGGAAATTCTAAAGCAGTTTTTTGGTGCCCAAACTCCCCTTTCTCTATCCCTTTCCCCTGTAGGAACCACTTTTATTGCCTTCCTTCAAAAACATATATATATATATTTAAAGGCCCTTGGCATAAAAACCAAATATTCTAAAAAAGGTTTTGATTATCTGACAGACCCACTTGTGTAACAAACATTGATTTGTAACATTTAAAAGAACAGAAATATTGATATTTTGATAGCTATTTTGCTATTTAACGTTATTGTCAAAACTCCCTGATGATCTAAAAAAAAAATCAAGCAGTGTCAATAATTTCTATTTTAAAAGACATATGTATTAGAAGAAAAATCAATCAACGAAAAAAATACAACATGAACTGCCGCAGGATATTGTATATTTTGTGCCGGGGGATGCTGTTAAGATTTCCAACGTTTTGAGAATAATTTTTCAATTCGTGTTAATGGATTTTTCATTTTTAGAATCTACCCCTTTTCTGTCTTTCTGCTTCGGCATCAGTTTTCCATTGCATTCAATGCATCTCTAATTCATACATTAAAATTTGTCTACACAACAACAACGTTCAGCATAGAAATAGAAAAGTAAAAAAAAAACAATGGACGACACAATCTAAGTTAACAATGTACAGCACGAATTTCATAGCATCATTTTCCATGTCGAAATTATCAAAGCAGTTATGATGGACAAGCGGTAATGGAAATATGGTCATTATCATATAACCATAAATAAAAAATCGGTGATCAACTCAAGCCGTTTTCAGAGTTTTTCTAGATAAAGGGACAAGGCCAACTGAATTATGCTGTTTAAGTTTCAAATGTTCCACTCAAAGCATTTAGCAACAAACTTCCCAAAAATAGTGAAAACTATCATTACTGAATTCAAGTGTGAAATAGTTCAGTTGAAAGATTTATTTTGAGAAAGGAAAATCCATGTTTATGCGACCTGTCTGAATGATATGTTTTGCACACAGATGGGCTTTATGTACAAATAGACTTTGCAAAACAGAAAATTTCATCCTTCAAATATAAATTTAAGGTCACACAAGATTTGTATAATATTTAGTAACTTTCAATATATTCTGACACAGAAGAGAAAAATATTTATTTTATCTACACCATGTTACGGTTCATAACTGATTTATGTTTCCGATCTTTGGATAATATAGTGTATTCATTTTATATATCTTTTTCCCATGCGGTGTCACAGTTTAGAGTACATACTCTGCAATTATATGTAAAGATATCTGAAACACTGAAAATACTAAATAGATATAAGCAAAACTAATATAATTGATATATGCGGACTTGCATATTCGCATAAAAACGAGTATAAGGTGAAAAAACAACAGAAATGTGCGAGCAGTAAGGAAATTAGTATCTTCAAGTCATATCAATACATTTATTTTACTCAAACATTTTGTAATAGTTAAAGTATGTTTCAGAGTAATTAATTGAATTAAAGTGCTCCGTAAGAAAAGGGGTGGTCAAGATGCCTGAACCCCTGCTTGTTGTCATCTATGGCAACACCGCCTGCACTATGTCCAGCGCCCTAGCCCACTCGGCCACCTAGGCTATATAAAAATATAGCTATATTTTTATATAGCCTAGGTCGCCGAGTGGTCTAGGGCGCTGGACATAGTGCAGGCGGTGTTGCCATAGATGACAACAAGCAGGGGTTCAAATCCAGCCGAAGACCTTGCTGGATTTTCCGATGTTAACAGGTTTAAAAAGATGATTTTCATCACTGTTGGCATTCGGAATCATATATTCTACCTTTGCAGCTCACCTTACCAGCACATTATCATTCATATTATATAGAGCTGTGTGCAACACTATTATCTATATACCTAATGTATCTTGTCTGTTGCAACCTTATCCTTCTTCTATCTATTTCCTACCCATCTAATGTTCATCGTGTACTATGTTACAACTCTAGATTTCCTACGAGGAGGAATTACCCGGTTACCGAAAGCTATATTTTTATATAGCCTAGGTGGCCGAGTGGTCTAGGGCGCTGGACATAGTGCAGGCGGTGTTGCCATAG
>MJUU01006219.1:96724-148168 GCA_002080025.1 Modiolus philippinarum
TAACAACATTTTCTTTAGTTTAGATATTACATGTTTTCAAATAAAATCGGTTTTCGGAACAGCCCCAAAGTACTAGTTACTGGGTTGCTGGAAACCCCTCTTGGACTAACAGTCGATGAGTAGAGGCGTTGGCCAAGTGGTAACTAATAACAAAATACCGAAGTAAATGTGCATTTATTTTCTGCATAAGCGCATTTTCACAACTTATGTCTCTTCAGTGCAGATTAAATCAAAATATTTGTAAATCAAATTATTTTTTGTCTTCCAAGTAAATAAAGAAATAAAGGAATATTGAATAAATGTAAATGGGATAAAATCCCTTGAAATACGCAGTAATGTTAATTAATGACAAAACGCCTTTGTTGTCATTCATTAAGTCATTCAATAATGTAAAAACACTAATTCCTGATAGTATATTCAAGACGGCCCTAGCCTAGCACCTGCTGGAGTGGAATTCAATGACTAGACGTCGAAAAACAAATTTTTCCATGACTCGCAAACTTGAAGTCAGAATCAATTTGACGTAAAATATAATCTTGTTATCCTTATTATAATATTTTTATAAATCTAATCAGGATAAGATAACACCAACGATTTAATCTTTATTTGAAGTCAGTAAAGTGATTAATTTATAAAACTTTAATTCCATTAAGCGCAGTCGAATAAAGGTAATAATTCACATGTAAATGGATTTTAAATTTCAATAAATGTTTCGTATGCTAAAACTAAACTCGCCACTGTATATCGTTTTAGTTTTATGTTCAAGTTATCTTACCATGTATTGTCCACAGAACAGTTACAAATACCTATTTAAACTTGTACTTCGTGCAGGGTTGGATCTGTACAACAATTCTCCGTGCTTGAGGTGTGTGCTCGTTGCAGGGTTGGATCTGTACAACAATTCTCCGTGCTTGAGGTGTGTGCTCGTTGCAGGTTGGATCTGTACAACAATTCTCCGTGCTTGAGGTGTGTGCTCGTTGCAGGGTTGGATCTGTACAACAATTCTCCGTGCTTGAGGTGTGTGCTAGTTGCAGGGTTGGATCTGTACAACAATTCTCCGTGCTTGAGGTGTGTGCTCGTTGCAGGGTTGGATCTGTACAACAATTCTCCGTGCTTGAGGTGTGTGCTCGTTGTCTCTTTTACCAATTCCCCTTTTCCCTTCTTTTTTCTATTATCTACATTTCCTTGATAATGGTTTACTTGTTCAAGTGAGAATTCTATAAATGTCCTCGGCTTATTTTGATTCTCCATTTATACCATAATGGTTATTTATTCTCTATCAGCTTTCATGCGTCTTTCTGTTTTTAGTCTTCCAATTTTTATTATGTAATCTGCACTGAAGATGCATAGGTTTTGGCAATGGCCTTCTACAAAAACTAAATTTCTAGTAACTGCAGTATTTTATTAACTTATTATTGTCTTTTATGATTTTATTGCAGTAAATGGTGGATGGACTATGTGGACAGCGTGGAGCGATTGTTCCGCCATGTGTGGTGGTGGAATCAGTGCTCATACAAGATTATGCCTTGAACCGAAACCTTCGGCAAATGGTCGTCCATGTGAAGGATCGGATCGTGAAGAAAGACCTTGTAACAGTGAAAAATGTCCAGGTAGTATCTATTGTAATTAGGAATGACGCAGATTAAATGTAAGACAATACCGATGCAGATGTTATTTTATATTTATTTAGCATGTGTTAAGTCTCTTGGAAGCCTGCGGTTAATTGTATAGTGTTAAGTAAGACTGAGTTGTAATGCGAAGGTACCATGCATCGTTTGACGTCAAGAACTGCAATATTTATCATGGAATGCTACATCGGGTATAAAACATAATGTGTGTATTTGTTTTATTTTGAAAACGCATCTAATGTTACAAAACAAAACTTTGAAAAACGCTTTCCTAAATGTAAATTTTCGTGTTTGGATGTCTCGTGTCCTTCTTTTTCTGTTCCCTTGTTTCTGCCATGTCTCTTGACCTTGAGTTTTTTAATTTAAGCGTCTTTTGGGTTTTTTTCGGTATCCTACTGCATGCTGTTGTTTCAAAGGATATTATTTTAAGTCCCTAAAATTCACACTTGATTTCTCAGGTGTTTGAAAGAATAGTTATGAGCATTTTCATATTTCACATTCATTTGTATAATCAAAAACAGCATGTTGGATTGAATGCCTAGGAATTCACCAAGTCGTTTATAATTATCTAACATGTATAATATTTATAAGAATATTCCTAACAGATGTAATATGGCTATGTTTTTGTTGGTTTTGAATCTGTCAGACAGTACATGCTCCAATAATGCACACTATAATTAAATCTTATTAGAGGTTTTATTTATTTATCCAACAGGTGTTCTTATGTATTTTATTCTACACAAAACACACAATGACTAAACTTCTTACTAGATGATGGTAAATGGCTTAGTAAACAGAGATAATTCAGAATACTTTAAATATGATAATTATTAATAAAATGTCCTATCATATCATTGTAGATTTACCAGTAAATTTTGATATGTCACTATGCAATGATACAACCTTTATCTGTAAGAGTCAGTTACAGTGTATACCGGAAGTACAACATTGTGATAATAAACTTCATTGCCATGACGGAAGTGATGAAATGAAATGTAAAGAGTTTAAAAGTCTGAACGGCAGTGGTAAGATAATTAAAGCTAAAATATTGGCGTTTCAATTGACTTCTTAATTTTGTTTTTGACATTGCATTAAAAAGTTATGGAGATTTTTGTTGCTCGATCATTTTTAAGAGCAAGCGGCTTAATGATATTAAAATTTTAAGTATGTTTGCTGGTCATAGCTGAAGTTCCTACCATGTCGAAATATATGGTCTCATGCTATTTTGGTTGTTTTCTGTTATTTCTTTATTTATAAATGGCCAGGCTATATTTCATAGTTGCTTGTATTGAATTTTGATATTATAATACAATTAGTATGATACGCTTCATTACACTTTGACAAGCGTTTGAACCCTTCTGGTTTTATGCATTTAAAGGATATAGTAACTTCCTATTTTGTTTTTTAGCTCACCTGGCCTAAAAGGCCATGTGTGCTTTTGCCATCACTTTGCGTCCGTCGTCCGTCCGTCGTCCGTCCGTCCGTCCGTCCGTCAACAATTTCAAAAATCTTCTCCTCTGGAACTGCTGAGCCAATTGTAACCAAAACTTGGCCTGAAGCATCACCAGGGTATGCAGTTTCAAAATTGTGTTCAATTAGTCCATAGGCCAAAAAACATGGCTGCTGTTACTAAAAATAGAACATAAGGGTAAATTGCTGTTTTTTGCAAATAACTCAAAAACCGTTACAGATATCAAAGTCTGACATGGAGTAAAAGTGATCAGCATAGCAAGATCTACCTTCCCTGAAAGTTTGAAGAAAATCCGGAAACCCGTCTATGAGTTATTGCCCTTTTTCCGTAAAATTTTCAAACTTTGTGCATTTTTTATTTTTTATTTCAAAAAGTGTAACAGATAGAGGTCAAGTTTATATTGCAAAAATGTTCAGCATGGCAAGATCTAGAAACCCTGAAATTTTGAAGAAAATCCATAAACCCTTGTAGGAGTAATTGCCCTTTTTCACCGAATTTTCAAAATTTTCGTATTTTTCATCTTTTATTTTCAAAACTATAGAAGATGAAGGTTAAGTGTTAATTGATGAAATGTTTGCCATAATGTGGCGACTTCAAAACTGATGTTGAAAATTGTTCCTTGACCGCCATTTTCAAAATGGCCGCCAAAAAAGGCGGGAAAATTCAACATTGTCCGATTTCAATGACATTTGGTTTCCAAATTGGTCTTGATGTCGTAACTTCAAAACTGATGTTAAAAATTGTTTGTTGATCGCCATCTTTAAAATGGCCACAAAAAAGGCGGGAAAATTCAACATTGTCTGATTTCAATGAAATTTGATTTCCAAGTAGATATTGATGTTGTAACTTCAAAACCGATGTTGAAAATTGTTTGTTGACTGCCATTTACAAAACGACATCTCGACTTCAAAACTGGTGTCGAAAGTGGTCCCTAGCAAGAACGTTTTTTTGTCAAAAAGCCCAACAAAGAAATATAGTAAAACATGATCAGACTTTAATAACAGTTCAAGATATTGGGGGTGTTTGAGCTACGAAAGTTTGAGAAACTGAAGATCAACTGTATAACTTTCAATGTTACCTTGATTGTGGCAACTGAAAGCCAGGTGAGCGATACAGGCACCTAGGAGCCTCTGGTCTATGATTCGTGAAATTATTTTCGTAACTATTTAACAAATATTTCATGACATAAAATGTTTTCCCATTCTTCTACCGATAAACATCAGCTGTGTTAAACTCATAGGACTTCAGTCCCCCCTCAAATATGAACCCCCCTCGAATGTATCCGAGAAGCTGGAACTCGTAATAGATTTGAGTTAAGGGTAAAATCATTTGTGGCTGTGTTATTTGTTTAAAAAATTGTCAACTCACATTTGATGACAATCAAAGATCGGATATTTGGAAAACGAGAGATAACAGGGAACTGTGACTTTTTATATCTATTGCAGAAAGAAAATGTTTCTTTTTTTTTCTATTTGAAAGAAATGAAATAATTTAAGCTGTTCTAACCTACATATATCATTAAAAAGTATTACAAAACATTCATTGTCTTTGATATCTGCAAAAAAATGTTGATATCATATTAAGGGTTTAGTCCATATGTAACAAGTGAAGAAATGTTCCTCTCTATCGCGTTCACTCTATTTCATTTAATTGAAAAAAGATATATTAACTTACATTTTTCCTAACCCCTTGCATAGCCACTTAAAAACTTGCAAGCCTTGTGGTATATATGAAATGAACTAGGCTTGCGTTTGAGATGTACTAGGCTTGCGTTAAAGCTTTGTTTTGACCAAATTAATAGGCGGTTGATGCAAACAACATTACAGTTACCGAAAATTTACTTTCTCGAAATTTATGTATCTTCAGTGCAGATTTCATGGAAACATTTGGAAGGCACAACCTGGATGATGTACAAAAACAGATAGAGAACTATTAATCAATATTATCTATAAAGAAGAGCCAAAATCAGAAAGGACATACATTAAAATTAGTAAATGTTTGGTATAAATGTTATTTGAAATGAAATTGTGTTTTGACAGCATATCAAACTTATAAAGACATACTTTTCATTCCAGGTAGTCGACAGTATACATTAGAAAATGTTATAATAATCTTTATGACAGTTATTTTGGTAAGAATGACAACAAACCACCCGGTATGACAGGAGAGGAATTGGTGTAGAGATTCTAAATAGCTGTGATATTCTTTACATACCAGACATAAATACCATTATGGAATGTGTCTTCGCCTATCTGTACGAACAATACTACAAAGTGTGATGCAATGAGAAACTTAAGAAATCATGGCGCATATTGTTTATGAATGTTATTTCATCTAATGTTATGACTGAACTATCATTATTAACATACTGTTAACAGGAAAATTTTTGCATCGTCTTTATTTCGCAGTTAATTGACACGATTTTAATTCGCGCAGTTTTGAACTAGCGCTGCCAAATGGTTGACCATTGACTTCAGTAATAGAAAAGTATATTCGCGTCGTTTTATTTTTTCGCTTCCAGTTCTAACGCGAAAATCGCAAAAATAAATATGCCGCGGAAATTTCCCGGTTTAAAGTAGACTGACCACATAGCTACTGTAAAAAGCTACCATATGGAATTTTGGGACAATACTGATGATAAAAAGTTTTGTAATATGTGTAAAACCCAATTATTGCAAAACCATCATAGGCCTGCTGAATGTTGAAAATCAAATTCAAATAAAAATTATTTCCGGTGTATATTTAGATACTAAAACTAGAGACAATCAAAACACTTTTAAAGGGAAAAATAAACTTTACCATTGTGATTATTGAGTTTCCATTATCATTGTTTACAGTCTGAAAACGATATTATGAATAACATAGTGTAATATCAGGTTTAATGAGCATTTGAAAAAAAAATAAGTGTTCATAAAATCAATGCTGTTTTAGGAGCATTTCTCTCACTATTATAGTTTTAGTTGTTTTGGTTTATTAACTATGGTTTCTGCAAATTAATATAATCATGACTTTCTTTTAATTAAATTAATATAGAATGTTTGTCTATAAAAATAGAGCGATTATTTATATTTAGAATTAAAAGATTTGTGGTTAAAAAATTGAACATACTTCATCATGTTGTGAAAGTGGATTGTTCGGCTATTGTTGACTGTTTACTTAAGTCAATATGATTAATTAAGATTTAAATTCCAACGTATTCATTCTTGGTTAATTGTTAAAATTAAAGTTAGAAATGCCTAACAAGAATTTAAATACTTTATTTAGTTAAATACGGATTCCTTTCTTGCATATATTTAAACCAGAAATAAAGAATATCTAGGTCATCCACCATTAGAGACAGTGGACGAAACTAAATGTTTTTAAATTTTAGAGACAAAGATGTTGTCATAACTAAGTTTCTGAAATTCAATGTAATCTGAACATTTTACAATCTGATTTGACTTTAATTGTGTCTGCTATGTTTAAATGAAATTTTGATTTTATTTATTTTATGCCCTTTATTTCTTCCTATGTTTTGCTCTGTTTATTGATGCATTATTTTAATGTCAGTCTACGTTAGAACTTCTGCTGTACTTTGTTGTGAAGTTCTGTACAAGAAACGGAATCTATTAATATGAAATATTCTCTGATTTATAATACATGTATATATAAACTACCGATTTCATCAAGAACGTTATTTTGAACAATTGTGTGAGCTTACGTTTTTCTCGCATTAATATTAAATCCTCCCATATTGTTGTTTTTTTAATTATCTCCCCTCTAACAGTGCATTTGCTAGCAATAGATACCAATTTCAGGTAATATTTAGTGTATATATATGAACTATATGGACATGCATTCCTTCATCTTGTTTTGTTAATTTTTGTATTTACATGTTTATATTATTTCATGATTAATACAACTGTGATCATTATAAATAAAATCAAACATAATAAAACTTTAAAACCCTGCCGAGTATATTTATATGAGCTGAAATCTCAATGAACTCATTGTTTATCCAAATAATTGAGTAACAATGTCAGTGTTGTCACTTTGAAGTTTTCAACAATGTCCAACCCTTCATACTTCATAGTTAAACATTTCCCATTGGCTAGCTTGAGCGGGAATCCGATGTAAAATCAAGTACTCCTTGTCAATGGACGCAGAGATCTAAACCAATGTACAAATTACACACAAATTACAAACTACTGTTTGGCAATAGACGCGCCCCGGAGATCTTAACAAATGAAAACAATATCACGGGGGGGGGGTCACTTCCTATATAGAGGTATGTACAGACGTGCCGCTGGAATGGCCCTGTTTTTTGCAGATGTCAACTATATGAATGGGTAGTAATTTTTGACATCTTGTATATCAATGGGTCGTAAATTACCCACAAAAGGCCAGAATCTCTACTGGTTGATGTAATTAATCAAGTATTTATCATTATTTGATGTTTAAGAACATCCCTACCGTTATATTAATGGTTTTCTGACTCCAATTACACATTTTTACTATACATTTGGGTTGGTTAATTTTGAAATTTACTATATGAATGGGTCAATATTTTGTTAGGGGAACTATATGAAAGGGGGGTATTTTCAAAATGCCAGCCGCAGGCCTGTACCCAATTTTATCTGAAGTGACCCCCTGTGAACAATATATACGAACTCAGTAAAAAATGTTTAAAATGTAACGAAATTATTGTAAATTAAATTTCTGTAGATTGACATTTCAACAACAACGCTAATGAAAAACATAAACTGAAATATGTGTAAACGCAATGAACTCGGAGTTATAAATAAATATAGAAATAACATTCCAATACTCTTTAGCAATAAAAGCGGGGTTATGTAAATAAAAAAGGAAAGTTACATACCAAGTACTATTTGGCGATGGATTTTTGAGTTTTAAACAAATGCAGGAATTACATAAGGTATATAGATAATAGTCTATATAATATGAATGATAATGTGTTGGTAAGGTGAGCTGCAAAGGTAAAATATATGATTCTGAATACCAACAGTAATGAAAATCATCTTATTTTCGGAATTCGGAATCATATATTCTACCTTTGCATCTCACCTTACCTACACATTATCATTTATAGAAATTACATATTGAGTCATCTTCGCAATAATATATAGTTATTGACTGGTGTGAAGACAATAGCTGTTTTACTAGACACGAACACCAAACTGTTGCCCGAGGTCGATAGGCTAAGGGCAACAGTTTAGTTTGAGGGTCTAAAAACAGAAGTTGTTCGAGAAATAGCCTAGAGTCGTTATCTCTTTGACACATTCCCCGTTTCCCTTCTTTTTTCTAATTCTAAAACCATCACACTATGCTAAAGTAATATTTTACGAAAGGATATGGAGTAAATGAACATGAGACAATAACACATATGTCAACTCCAACTGCATTCATTTAAATGAGCTGTATGGCCATTTCGGAAATTTATTCCTCATCAGCAGCACTAGAACCCAAACAAAGGAAAACCTTAATTTAAAAAAAAAAAGGTATAAAATGCATAAAACCAAACGAAATCCGAATAATCAGTAATATCAAATATAGCAAAGGACAAAACTACGATGGAGGGAGTTTATCCTTGGGTTTTAGAATTTACATAAATTTAGATAATAGTAATTGAACAAAGTGTACACATGAGATATTATCTCATGTACAAGTACACCATATCTAAGAAAAATAAAGAGCATACATCTCTACCACGGGGAATTGTTTTACCAACTCCACACTGCAATAAAAGACAAATTAAGTATATTTTATATATAAATCTCGCATTATTCTTTGGTATTTGTCTAGAACCGAGATGACTAAATACTGAACATTTTGACCAATGCAACCTGTAATATGTATAGGCGAAATACATATTTTGCCCATTTAACCTGCATAATATAGTGAAATGCATACTCTACGCTGCAACCTGTAGTATACGATGAAATGTGTCAATTTCTGTAAGAACGGTCTTGCTGTAAATGCTATTCATTGTGTTGTGTTATACGACATGAATATTTAAGATACACCATGAAATCTAAACAATGATCGGTTTGTAATTTTATTTGTTGGCAGACATTTAAAAAGTGCTGAAATATAGTTAAGAACACTCCAAACAGTGAATAGCACCTACAGCCATAAAAGTAACAAAATGGATAACAGGGCTGAAAATTATAATTACATGCCACAATCTGCTAAGGAACTACACAAGAAAAACACGAATAAAACCAAAGACAGACGTAAGCAACGATAGGAACTCTGGACAGCTGGACTTGGTACCGGCATTAGCAAAAAGCCAGCGGTAGGGTTGAACCGGTGTATGGGTACCAAAACCCCTCCCCCTTTATCTGTCCCGTTTCCCTGGAGTTGAATAAACATACGAATAAAACCCATTACAGGTAGACTTATAACTCCATGACCACAATCTTGAAAGGAGAGAAAATGACAATACTTATTTTGAAAGAGCTCGCCGCTACATTGCCAGCTATCTAAAGGAGCCTAGTCTGCTTGTAAAACACTGTCGCACTACGGAAGAAAAATCAAACTCAAAACTTCCCGAAGGTTTGGTCAAGAATCATCATATAATTCGGTAGACTTAGGCAGTATTAGTGAGAGGCCACAATGTGTGTAAAATTTTAAGATCACTAGATGTCAAAGCTAATTTAACGGATGCAAGTAGAGTATTTTGTCGACATCCCCTATTACGAAGAAAATGAAAGTTATGTCCCAGCCTTTCTTGATCTTTTATTAGTTTCTTGCAATTTTTGATAACATTTCCGTAGAAACGAGGATTAGAAATACCCTTAGTAATAATCTTTTTACGAGAAACGCCATATTTAGATATCAAATGTTCATATTATTATAAAACCTCTTATATATGAAAAAGAAAGGAAATGGGGTAAATGTCAAGGAGACAACATCCCATATCCAGGTGAAAACGACCAAAAACAAAACATCTAGGGATCACCATATGGTCTTCAACACAGTGAGGAACCTCACACCATATAGTAAGCCCTAAATGGCCCCGAAAAGGTAAAAAAGTGAATAAATCAATGGAAACAAACCACTTCCAATAACCCAAATATCAAGAAACTAAAATTTTATAAGAAGACAAGGACAAGCCAATGACCAACATATTCCTGACTTGGGACAGGCGCAAAAATTGCGGTGGGGTTAAACTCGTTTTCTTGGATCCAAACCCTCCCCCTATGTGTGGTGAATGGCTAAAAATAAATACACAAAAAGACTCAAAGTAAAAATCAAACTAGAAAAAAGTCCAGCTTATCAAGACGAGTACCCTTACAATGAAGTACATAAAACATGAAGACAATACATACAGGTACTGTCCGGACAAATGCTCGCAGTTACTGACAGCTAGCTAAGGACATAATTTCCGTTGACTATGATATCAAGCCTTCTTACATATCAAATTTCAATTGAAATACTTCTAAATAGATTTGGTATAACAACATCATGTATTCAACATCTAATGAAATCTGTAACCCTTTTTTAAGAGTTCGGCTGTGATAGTAAGGATCGTCAAGGATAGAACAGACTCGTACGAATCGTACTAGTTGGGAAATATACAACCCATAGGATGGAGCCAGATTAATGTCACCGTCAAGAAAATGGAAATTAGTAATAGTAAAATCAAAATCATCACTTTTATCATAAATTTGAAATTTTATTTTACCAGAGTCAATAATAAAAGGTGCATTCCACTGTATAGTACAGTTTGCAACGGAGATTGCATTTCATGATAAAAGTCGTAGCGTAGTAAAATATGTATTTCACCGTAGACTACAGGTTCCATCGGTTAACACGTGCCAGTATAAAGGCGTCTTGGTTTATTATATACATACACAAGCAAACGAAGACCAAAGCAATATGTGTGACTAGCATAAAATATACTTACTTAGTATGCTTTGGTGGTTAATTAGTTTGATGTATAACAAAACAGTTACAGAGTGGCTTATCAGACATTTTTTGTTAGACTCTCAAACCAACCTGTTGCTCGAGGCCTGTTGACCTCGGGCAACAATTCGGTCTTCGGATCTAAGAAAACAGGTGTTGTCCTCGCAACAGTGAATGTTCGGCAACATGTATCAGTCTAGTAAAAAAAACCTATCAGTGATAAAGCAAGAGCTGTTTCAAATAATAATATGATCATATAAATTTGAAGAGAGGGAAATGCTGAAATCTGTAAGTTATGTCAAGAACGACGTGCACTTAATCTAACCAATTCAGTGTAAATAGATAAATAGGCTACCATTATATAGTTCACACTAAAACAATAAAGAAATACCAGCGTCACTCAATATAGTTTACCGCCTCAAAAACTTGTACATCAAGGGTATTTCCAAGCACTGTTGCAATTGTCACTACAGCAGTTTTACGGGCGTCACCATGATTTGACGAACCGTTAAAATGTTTCTATTTCACAGATGAAAATAGATATCTTTGTGTAGATAGAGTTTATTACCCGACTGACAAACACCAACTATGACAAAACCAGACTTTTCACTGGAAGTGTGACTGGTGCCACGTGTGGAGTAGAACATGCTTACCCTTTCAGAGCACTTTATGATACCTAAAGTTCTTGTAGAGGTTCACGCTGCTAGTGCTTTTGCTTTGTGACGTTCTTGTTTATTTTTGTTTATTTGTTTGGTCTTTGTCATGCTGTCTCATTCGTGTTGGATATGAATTCCTGTAATTTTTTATTTTTTATTTTGAAATTTCCCCTTTCCTTGTGATTGCTTCTGTATTCGTTTGCCTATGTATTTTGCATATCCCCATTTGGACAACTTATATCTCTTAAGCATATGTCTTTTTCTTACAATGCGGGAATATGCTGATAAATTAGAAAAATTGGTTTTGTTTTATACCTTGAGTTATGAAAACGTAAATAAACGTACATAAATAAACTCTTGCTTCAATGTACCTTTTTGATGTCCTGTATCAAAATCCAATATTTGGATTTAATTTATGTTTGACCATAGGTATAACTTCTGGTGATATGGTATATTTTGCGTCATGTAATGCACCACATGGACTCTTGCTGCTTCAATGGATGCCGTCCGCCAAGGAGATGTATTGAGCCCTAATTTATTTATTTTTTTTATTAATGAATTACCCAGTTTACTGGAAAAGAAATCTGACTCTCTAACTTTAGTTCATTCAAAAATAAAATGTCTGTTATATGCTGATGACCTTGTCTTGATCTCTGACTCAAAAGAGGGACTGCAAAAAAGTTCGATATTTTGCATAGTCATTGTCACAAATGGTGTCTTCAAGTTAACACAAAGAAAACCAAAGTAATTATTTTTAATAGATATGGTCGAGTCTTGGGTGAAAAATTTACAAATGGTGACAGTACTATTGAATGTGTCAAGTTTTACAAATATTTAGGAGTCATTCTGAGTAATACTGGCAGTTTTAACGATGTAAGGAAAAATCTGTCTGAAAAGGGGCTTACAAATACTAAAATACCGAAGTTGTATAACAAAACAGTAAATTTCGTTATGCAGTACACATGTTTCAGGGAGTAATATGGCACGCCGTTCTCGTCAAAACTATCGGGAAAGACATTTGTGTAAAATTACACACCGCGATTCTTTAATTACACACTGAGATTTTTTAAAATGCACTGAGATTTTTAAACTGCACTGAGAAATAAAAATATGCACTGAGAAATGAGATCTGCGCAGAGAAATTGCACACAAAACTGAGTGTGTTAAATTTATTTCTGAGTGTGTAAAATTAATTCTGAGTGTGTTAAAATAATTTCTCAGTGCATATTTTTATTTCTCGAAGCATTTTAAAAATCTCAGTGCATTTTAAAAAATCTCAGTGTGTAATTAAAAAATCTCGGTGTGTAATTTTACACAAATGTCTTTCCCGATAGTTTTGCCGAGAACGGCGTGCCATAGAGTAACCTCTCATCAGCAGCATTAGAATCAAATAATACGGAAAGCCAAAATCCAAAAGCTGTCAAAAAAAGGAAGTACTCATTACTAAAAATATCGAAATAGGAGGCCAAATCCAGTACCTAGGACACCCAAGGAGTGCCATACACGGAATGAAACCTCAGTATTTTTTTAAAAGGTTAGAATTTTGATAAACAGTAAGTTTCTATCAAAAACAAGGTAAAATTCTCATGTCAGAAAAGACTGACAATTGGGCTGGTGAATACCCCACGGGGACCTATGGTCTGGTCCACCAGCAGTGGCATCGGCCCAATGTTTCAAAATATTATAGCTAGCTTCAAACTGTACAGAGATTTAAAGTCTTCATCACCGTCAGTTAAAAATTTATTACATATCTTTGATCATACTATTAAACCCATTGTTTGATATGATTGTGAAAATTGGGGCATAATAAATGTTATCCGAAAGAGACAAAAGTTATTCTTTTTTATATCTTTAAAGATTGGGAACATGAAAAAATAAAAATGAAGTTTTGTAAATACATTTTAGGGGTCTCAAAAATAGTACCAATCTTGTGCTATCGTCTCTGAACTCGGCAAATTTCCATTGTATATTGATATTATAAAACATATATTTATGTATTGGTATAGACTTAAACACTCATCTATTGACTTACTGAAAAGTGCATACACAGAATATAAAGATAAAGATTACATGAAGGATAACACATGTTATTCAAGCCTGATTTTCCTGTGCAGTAAATTAAATATAAAACTCTCAGCATGTAAAGGGCTAAGCAAGGGAAGATTCAAATCAATACTTATAAAACGGCTTAGAGAAGATTTTTTTAAGACTCTTTACCAAAAGATCAGGGCAAATTAGATACATACTTCAAATTTAAATGCTCTTTTCAGTTTGAAAGTTACCTAAATATCAAGAATCAAAATAGACGTCATATGCTAACGAAATTTAGAATTAGCAATCATTCTTTAATAATAGATAAGGATAGATATGAAAAAAGGGTCAATAGTGCAGGTAAACTAGGGCCACTACCCCGATGTGAATGTGTGAAAGGATCTGTCAGTATTGTTCGTACATGTAGAAGCTGAAGAACATTTTTATTCCATTGTCCTTTGTATGAAAACAGAAGAAATATGTTTTTATCAAAATTAACAAATCTTTTCTCAAATCTATTTGAATGGATAATGTCAAACGAAGATCCAGAATTTTTACTGGACTTGTGTGATTTTTTTAGAACAAATGTTTTTAGACAGAAAGATAATTGATAATTACAGCTGCGCTAGGTTAGTTTATTAATACAGTTTTCATGGATTACTCTATTTTATATTATATATGTATTATGTTTGGAATATAATATCTTCCTTTGTTATCGAGCTCTCTCTCTCTCTCTCTCTCTCTCTCTCTCTCTCTCTCTCTCTCTGGTTCATTGAATTCATTGAACCCCCATCTCTCTCTCTCTGAACCTAAATTGTAACTATCAATGATTTATTACAGTTGTAATATTAGAGTTATCCCTCTTCTTATATATACCTAACTCTCCCTACATTACAATGTTATTTAACAACTATATGTTCTATTGTGTTGTACCTAATTAATATAATTAGCCAGAAAGGTGAGCGTATGCGCATGTATGGGTGGATGAATGTGTCGGTGTTTGAAAGTATATATGATTTTTCTATGCCCGAAAGGGCCCTGTGATTGGGTCAATAAAGTAATTGATTTGATTTGATTTGATTACAATGCAACGACTTGAGCAGCTGGAGTGGATGGCTTCTGATATTTGCGGTATGATTTTTACTAAAGGAACTTGTGAAGTGGAATGGATGACTGGTAATATTTGGTGTTGTATAATGAAACGCGTGGATTTTTTGCACATGAAATAAGTTTTCGTTACATTTGACGGGATATAATACAATGCAGGGACTTGTATCGCTGGAATGAATTTTCTGTATATTTGCAATACTTGGTATAGTGTAATATATATTCACCGGACTCGGGAGGTTCTCTGCAATTTAGACTGTTTTTTTTTATGACTTTCTACATTAAACAGAAAGATTCTAGGAAACATAGTTTTTTATATATTTTTGTATCATATTCCAATAATTATTTGAAATGCACCGTATGCTACACATTTACATTTCAATAATTCGTCTCACGCAATTCTGTCATTAAAACTTAAATGAATGATCCCGTCTGATTCAGACTTATATGTTAGAAATAAAAAACAAAACACACTGTATGAAATCTTGAATCTGAAACATATTAAAAATACCTCTCCCATACCTAACCTGATGATGATGTTGATGTTGGTGTATGTGCTTGGAGTTGTTTTATACCAGCAGGTGATCCTGGTCAGAGGAGTTTGCAGATCAAAACTTGGTAAGTAAATTACGTGCAGAATCTATATCTGAAAGGCGTTGATTAATCGTGTTTCTAAAGTTGAGTTGAAAATTTGTACAATGCCCAAGCTATAGCGGTATTTGAACCCTGATACTGGAGAAATATGATTAAAACTATATTGGCAATAGTAGATCTTCAAGACTGTATTCAAAATACTGATATTAGTTCCCTCACTTCCGAAACATCAAAAAGGGACTTTAATACATCTACAACTGAATACTGGAGCAAGAAGGAAGAAAAAACCAAAAATATGGTAAGCAGAAATTCTAAAAGTAAGTCAACCGAACCGTCAGTCTAAAAACAAACAATCCCAGGTACCACGTCAACATCGGAAAAACCAAGAAACAAGGACACCACATGTGTACGGGACAGAAAAGTAAAATGGAGCTAAACATACAGATGAACAACACAGACCCAATAAAACCATAGGTGAGATCAGGTACACATGAAGAGTAAGCACCTCCTTCTTCCTATAAGACACCCGATGTACTATGGTAGTAAAGTCAAATCCGGTAGAGAAAACACGGACTTTAGCTGTAAAGGGAAATATCTGTTGTCATCTGGGATATCCAATAGCGGTCCACGGGATCGTTACGTCCACCGTAAAACTTCTGTAGTGATTACTTCAAGTTATGGGTAACGTGTACTTGCTTCAGTAGCCTATTTTTGAGCAACCGATCATAATAATTCAGTTGTAACACAAAAAAGACAATATGAAATAAACAAAAAATGAACAAGGATAACACAAAATAGTGCGAACACTACAAAAACTTGGTATATAATCAGGGGCTCCGGAAAAAGAAGCATGATCTGCTCCACCAAAAAATTTTTTCGTGCGAATTTTGTTCGTGGCATCTTATATAATAGAGAAACGGAAAAACATGTAGGGTATTTCAAATCATCTGTCAGATTTGAGAGTTACATAAGGAGTGGCAACTTTCTAGGAGCACAGTTTGACATTTGATCCTTTAAAAAAAGGAGATTCACTATTTGTCGAGTGTTGAGTACCGAGTTACAAAAGTCGAGTATCGAGTGAAAATTGTCGAGTATAGAGTGAAAAACGTCGAGTATCGAGTTAAAATTGTCGCGTATCGAGTTTAAAAAAAAAGCCGAGTTTCGAGTTACAAAAGTCGTGTATCGAGTTAAAATTCTCAAGTTTCGAGTTAAAAAAGTCGAGTATCGATTAACAAAAGTCGAGTATCGAGTTAAAAATGTCGAGTTTCGAGTTAAAAATGTCGAGTATCGAGTTACTAAGTCGAGTATCGAGTTTAAAAATTCGCATATTGAGTTGAAAAAGTCGAGTATTGAGTAACAAAAGTCGAGTATCGAATTACAAAAGTCGAGTATCGAATTTGAAAAAGTCTAGTATCGATTAACAAAAGTCGAGTATCTAGTTGAAATTGTCGAGTATCGAGTTTAAATTGTCGAGTATCGAGTTACAAAAGTCGAGTATCGAGTTACAATAGTCTAATTTTGAGTTACAAAAGTCGAGTATCGAGTTTAAATTGTCGAGTATCGAGTTAAAATTGTCGAGTATCGAGTTAAAATTGTCGAGTATCAAGTTACAAAAGTCGAGTATTGAGTTGAATAAAATGTATCGAATTACAAAACTCGAGTTTCGAGTTTAAAAAGCCGAGTGTCGAGTTACAAATGTCGAGTATAGAGTTACAAAAGTCGAGTATCGCATCGAAAAAGTCGAGTATCGAGTGAAAAGTCAAATATCGAGTAATAAAAGTCGAGTATCGAATAAGATTCTTGAGTAAACACATGCACATGTTTATACATGTTAAGAACAAAGTTTTTTAACTCGATACTCGATAATTCTAACTCGAGACTCGACTTTTTTAACTCCATTCTCGACAATTCTTACTCGATACTCGACTTCTATAACTCGACACTCGACTTTTGTAACTCAATACTCGACTTTTTCAACTCGATACTCGACTATTTTAACTCGATACTCGACTTTTTCCAACTCGATACCCGACTATTTTAACTCCATACTCGACTTTTGTGACTCGATACTCGACACTCGACAGTAAGAAACCCTCGAAAAATAAAGATCTTGTCTGAAACCAACGTACAAATTTGAACCAAATTTTTAATAATGGGTCTCCGGTTGACAACTATATGGTCCGCACTCAGTGAATTAAGTTTAGCCTTGGGCCAATACATCAGAAATATATTTCAAACACATTCCAAAATTTCTTTTACTGATTGGAACGTCATTTTGGCAGTACAATTCTGAGCCGATCAAAGGCTCCTATCATAATTATATAGAAATTTAACCTCAGACCTTAAGTGATGTATTCCTTCTGTTTATATACTTTATATAGTTCTCCCTTTCTATAATTGGAAGAAACCTGCTTTCACAAGTTCAGTGATATACTTGAAAAGATTGTGTACCACAGAAAACAGTTATTCTAACGCGCTCCTTTTTATTGTTTGGATGATATTTCTTAGATTAAATTTTCCAAATATGCTTTAAAAGTAGAAATATTTGTAAAACACTACCCACTGGGGTCGAAGCGCGTATCGAGAATTTCCTTTTTTCTGTGAATGGCATTTAAATTCTATAGATGCGACTCAATTAGGTGCCTTATCGGCGTCAATGTGCACCTTTTTGCAGTCAATTTGTTATTAACGCCAATCAGGCACTTCTATATAAATTAAATGTCATTGACGTAAATAAGGAAATTCTCGATACGCACTTCGACCCCAGTGCTACCCTAATTTTTGTTGACGGCATTAATTGCTATTTGTTTTCCGGTGGGAAGCTACATTGTAACATGACAATTATTTCCACTGATCGAGCGAAAATATAATTGATATTTAGTAGAAAAATTTATAACATGATGAGATAGAAGTTATTGTTGTCTTGCTTTTTGTTCCTAATGTTCAGCCAATTCGACAACTCATTTCTTTTCAGTCCAGATCAAATAAAAAAATTGGATGACCATAAATTTGATCTTCAGTGGCCCCTTCATAGTTATGTCCAACAGGCTTGCATCCGATCCATGAAATAAGTTTAGCTTTGAACCCAATGATAAACGTTTCAACCTTTCTTTAATCGGAAATCAAAGTTTCAACTGGAGTTAGACTGTCAATAAGGTCTTCAAAATAATGTCCTACAGTTACGATGATGTCCAGCAAGAAATATAGTTTAACGATGAACCTTATGGAACGACATTCTTCCATAAATCTCTGGGTCAGATAGGCTCAAACTCGATCATAAAATGTTCTTGGGTTATTCACTCCAAAAGCCTACGCACAATTCAAGCTGATAACAGTTTCCCATTAAACTATTAAAAACATTCAAAGATAATCCACAACTAAAACCAAGCATTGTTAACATTTGTTTGAGTGGTTCGTTCAAAGGCATGTCCTTTCCGGGAGCGAGGTCGTGTGAAATTTAAGGTCATGAGATGGTACGATTTTAAAGTGAAATATGAAAATACTTATTTTGATCATGTCTTATTTACAAAGTTTTAGATTGTGTTACAAACTGTCAAAATAAAGGCCAGTTGAATACAGGATTTAACGTTTAATTGTAGGACGTAAAACAAATTCTGATCCTCTACTGTGATGCTGTCTGAACATTTAATCAAAACAATAATGATTTGAAGGGAAATTTTGCATATTTTAAGGTGAATTTGAAAATGGGTAATAAACAGTATTGTCAGCAGTCGAAATCCAAAAGGTTTAAAGACAAAGTGAGTTAAAAGATAACAAAATTCTGTTAACCGCAATGGTCCTGACTGGTACAGGTATTTCAAAGGAAATGTTGATTTAGCCGAGTTTATGATTTGCCAAACCTCCCCTTCCATTGCAGTGGTGACCGGTAGCAATTCAACAGCAATTGCTATTGAAAAGTCGTAGACATTAAAAAGAAATGTTAATCCGTGGTCTAAGCAAACCAAAGGGATCTGAATCATTATTTGGACGGAAACTCCATTTTTTCCACACAGGACTGAATTATTTAACTTTTAAATGGTCGCATGATACGAATTGTTTTTTTGTTTTTTTTTTTTTTTTTTTTTTTTTTTTTTTTGAAGCCCTGGCTAGTGAGGCGGTCAAGGACATAACTATACGGAATGATTGGTAACTAATCCTTTGCAAAGATTTAAATTCTTCCCTTTTGTCGTGCATTTTTTAGCACCTTCATGATTATTTTCGTCAAATTCGAATGTAAGTAAAAAAAAATGTAGATCCAGTAGTTTCTGTTTTTCCTTTACCTCTGATAATTGAGGATATACTTGATGTGATCTATGTAGCAAAAGATTATGTAGCAAAAGATACGTTACTCTAATGCAACATTTATATAACGGAGGTTTTGATTGGTCAAAACTGACCGTCACTTCCACCATCTACACACTTAGGACAAAGTAGGTTCCCTATTTAGTCTGGTTCCTAATATGGTTATAAAAACACAAGTCAAAAATAGAACATAAAATCGTTTAATTGCATTTGAATCGCAATAACATTACATTTTGTGAATATCCGAGGTCGTCAATCTTAATGTTAAGATTTGATGGTCAAATCTACGATTGACGCCCTCGGGTATTCAAGTAATGTACTGTTATTGCTTAATTAAAGGAAAGAACATCATTAATGTATTTATACGTTTAATGTACTCGAGGATACCAATAAAGACCAAAAATTATATTATTGGATTTGATAACAACAAAATTTAGGATTTCTTTTCACATTCTTTTCGGTAACATATCTAAAGCAGACTATGAGAGGCATTGAGTTTATAATAAGATTCATTGGAAGGGTGAGCGATGCAGCAGCACTGTCAACTTTTTTCAGAAATCAGATTTACTCCTTTTTCAGAATGTGACTCCTGGGACGAAATGAAAAGATTGACATCTAAAAAGGGTGAGTTAGATTCCCTTTTATGGCTTTGTATGATAACAAAATGATAACATTTGTAATCAAAAGCTCCGGAAGATTAATGAAACTAAATACTTTCACTTTTCAGAGCCAATGACTGAGGCTTTTCGTCTAACTAAATTTAGTCAACCAGGCATCAAATATGCCACAATTTTATCAATTCTATTTGAAACGCATACCAATTTTAGGACCTACATAAATATGGTTTGGTATTTGAATTATGTTTTAAAACGGTATCAAAGGAGAAGATCTCTGAATCCATTTCCAATAGGATCCAATGTTAAGCTAAGTTCCATGGTGATGGCCATCTTGGGTGATAAAGAAACTGTTGGAACAATTTAGTTAACCGTTGCCATGATTTAATAAGCGGTGGGAACGATTTAGACCATCCTATATTAATTCTACGTTTAACGTCACCCGCCCGCGTAGGTTTTTGAAAATTCTGGAAAATAAAAAACAAACAAAAATTTCGTAATACCCATAAATTTTCGGGTTGAGGTCGCGATCTGCCTCTTATTGAGCAGTCCGGTATAGAACTAATGAAAGACCTGCAAAAGAAGGTGGAATTAAAGGTTTATGTCAGTCGAGAATTTAAAATAAAAGTATGAAATCTGTACTGAAGCATACTTTTGAATTAAAATTTGGAAAGGATAATTGCAAATGTTTTGTTTGAAAATTTTGTTGTTTTATTTATCCCTCCCTCCCTCCTAGCTTTCGAGGTCTTACGTTGACATTGAATATAGAATTAATTCAGGATGGCCTTAGTAAACTGTGGGAACGATTAAGTAAACCGTGGCCATGATTTAGTAAACTGTTGGAACGATTTAGTAACTGTGGGTACGATTTGATAAAATGTTGGAACGATTTAGTAAACTATTGCGAATATTTAATAAACTATGGGAACGATTAAGTTAACTGTTGGAACGATTTAGTAAACCGTGGCCATGATTAGTAAATTGTGGGAACGATTTGATAAACTGTAAGAACAATTAACTAAACCGTGGGAGCGATTTAATAAACTTTGGGAACGATATAGTAAATTGTGGGAACAATTTAGTAAACTGTGGCCATGATTTATTTTTTGTTTCTTCTCATCGACAAAATTTGACGTAATACGCTCTTGTACATTATTGATGATTTGATGTTGCACGATACAGGTATGCTCTATTGGATTTAAAGCATATGTTTGTTCACAAAGCCAAAGAGGGGTGCCATTTTATAATACCATTTAATTTCTACACATGGTCATTACAACAAATTATATCAGTGCAGTTCAAATAAAATTATTCAAAAGACCATAAACCGAAATATGAGAAAGTTAACCAAAAAGAAAAGAGACAGAGACATACACGAGGGAGATACTTTTTACTTTTAAACAGAACTTTCTAAAATTAAGATTGTTCAAGTTTCCAGATTAAATCGTTTTTTGTGAGGAGTCAGGAAAGATTTACCTATTATTGTTTAAGTGTATATCCTCAGGGACTAATAGTCCACCATCAGAAGCATCGGCCAAATGTTTTCCAGGCTGCAGGGTACAAACCATCCAAAACTGGATGTCCGTGGTTGTTCGGGATGAATAAATACACACTCAGGTCAATATAATGGAAGAAATGACACACTCTCTGCACGTAAAAGAACCCTTGTACAAGCTCTTTTTTGAGTGAGGTCCGTAGGTGATCAGCTACAAGCCTAAATTCCCTGCCCCTTTCGATTTCATCCTTTTTTTTTCAGTGGCAGTTAGAATTTCCCGTACAATGACCCTTTCCATACCCCAAAGTGATTATTTATTGACAAACTTGTTCTCGTCTGGATAAAGCTGACATATTGCTTAATAGACGTTAAAAATATTCAATCAATCAATAGACAAATTGTTAATAAATACAGATTAATACATGGGCATTTCCATATTGGCCTGGTTATCAGCCCGAGACACCCATATTGGCCCGAGACGAAGTCGAGGGTCGAGGGATGACAATCAGGTCAATATGGAAATGCACATGTATTAAACTTTTTATTACATACTTCCGACGTTTAGAAATGCCAGGCCGATATGGACCGGAAGTCGTTAATTTGCCCAGGCCAATATGGACCGGAAGTCGTTTATTTTGTCTGAGATGCACGAGGAGCATAAAATAACCTATTATTTTCCTGGGTTTTGAAAATATGGACAGTTTACTTCCGGTCATATTGATCATGCAAAAACGCTTTTATTTCTATAATAATTTCGGTTGACTTATTTTTTCCGATTGTCATTTCGACAGCTTATGTTATTTCAGTGAAGATAAAATCAAAACATTTGGAAGACCAAATTGTTATCCAAAATGTTTAGAAATTGTTTTCTACTAACAGCATAATATAGCTGTGCTGTCTCATTTGACAATAGTCGCATTTATTCCGTATATATTGGATATATTGTTTTAAAAGCATTCTGGATTTTATTAAAATTTAAAGCTAATAAAGGGTTTGATTATTTTAGGTGAATTGTGGAATATATAACATTTTAAGGTAGATGGATAGTATTCTGATATTTTGAATATCTTAATAATGCATGTGTTCTGGTCCTAGTACCTATATCCTGTGTACGATGATACGCTAAGCGAATGTTGTAACAATATTTTCCATAGCAGTTACATTCTGAAAAAAAAAATTGAAGAATTTAATACTTCCTAAAAATTGTACTACCTTCCTATGATAGCGCGGGTTCTACGGTATCGCGGTATTTTTTGTGAATTACAACGTTCTATTAATAGATTCGTAAAACCCCTAGTCATCTCTGTAAGAAAATTTATTATTTCTGTCAAAATTTCTTTACTTCTGTTATTTACAAAACAGTCTTTTTTATTCCCCATAAATGGCAGACATTCTTATTTTTACTCATACCATACTTCATAAAATATCAAGTAAATAAACCAAAGTTGTGACAATTCGTCTGCTATTTTTTTTTATAAACGTCGTTGTTTGTTTACTTTTCACTTCACAGTGGCATTGAATATCTTTGCTATTTGTAGGTACTTTAAAATAAAAACAAAAAATGGTGTAAAAATAAGCTATGATAACGTGAATTTTGAGCCGACGATGACGACGGCGATCTTTATTGTATGCCAGAATTGTAGCCAAAACAGTCTAAGTAAGCTTATGTATTTTAATTCAAATTAATAAATGGTGAAAAAACTGGACACAACTGATATACTGTTCATCGGTCAGGATTGTCAGATGTGGGAAAAACTCCTGATGACAAACGTAAACTTGTATTCTTTGAACATTTATTGTTTGAATGAATTTTTGTTCGTTACTTTATAAAATGAGAAAGAATATACAGATCTTACTATAAATTATGTGTGTAGGGAATATGTCATTACATATAACAAATAATAAATTGATTGGTCAAACTTCGTGCCCGGCAAAATGAAAATTTACAAATACCGCGATATCATAGGTATTGCATTTTTGAAATGATATGAATTAGAAAACGTATTTTAATTTCGATTTTTAATAAGCGAGAGGTGTATTACATGCAATGCGTATACCAACAGCAGAAAGAGATAGAAATATGATACATAGAGATAAGAAATGAAATATATTCTAAACAAGTACCATACCGGAGTAACCCCTACATTCCGGGATGATAATATACAACACTGTGTTTCCATCAACCATACACAAATCAAATATATAACATCCCCGGTCCAAAAAGAAAAGAAATTAATAATTTCGAAATGGTTGTTGGCAAACGCAGTGTAGAAAAAAAAACATTATCGAAACAAAGATGAAGTCCATATCTACAACTATCAACTACAACTACCACACTTGAAAACTACTTTGGTCAACAAATGTAAAGATATCAGAACATTAATAGTACAGTTCATGATAAAACAAATTGAGTGAAGGTTCGAGGTTGTTCATATAGATAGAAATGTCTAGCAGAGACCGGAAACTCTTCTTATATCAAATAATATTCTCGTAGTTTGGCTGGCTGACACACACGTTTCGTTTGACACAGTTGCACACTCTTTCACACAATTGAACAAAAATGTTATATGAAACAAACCGGTTTTATATCTAGAACAAATCAACTACCTCATACAGCACTCTCTTACAAATGAAAAGACCAATGGAGACTTCAGGTATCCGATTAAACAAAAGTTGGTAGACAAATTGTAAAACTTAAATGAAAAAATACAAAGTACAAATATATAAACAAACATCCAAAAATCTTCATGTCCTCCATAGCATAATCTTCCATACACAGTGGCGATACTATTATCACCGACTACAGACAAATGGTTAGCAGCTACAATTTTGGTGACGCAATCATCACCGAAAATACCAAATCTCATCAACATGGTGAAACAATTACACAATTCAGCATTCATCATATCTGGTGATACCATTATCACCGAGCAAGTACGTAAGGCTTTGTCATCAAATGTGGTGATACAATTATCACCGAACAAATACACGAGACAATGTTATCAAGCATGGGGATACAATTATCACCAATCATCCATTTATATATTGTGACGAACATCTTTAGATATTGGTGCTACAATCATCACGCTACACTAACTCTCTGCAGCAATTTTGACTCAAACGATAGAGACAAATGGATGGCAGCACGTAATACACAGATCGACGTGAAAATATAGAGATTATCATACTGATAAGGAAATCTAAGGCAATACACATAATGTACATATATACAGTTCCGCTACTATTCCAATGGGATTTCCCCAAAACGTGACATGAAGATAAAAAAAAAGTTGGCAAGCAAGTTGTCCAAATTTTGGGAAACCTAGTCCAGCTCACATAACATAGAGAAACGGTAACAGGGACTCCACTAGCGTGACAAACAAACATCCCCCTAGTCTATGGTTATATATATATATACTAAGACATAAACAAAAACACGTCTGCCGCCATCATCACCCTTATTCAACACTTATTACGCCATTTGTTGTCCATTATTGAGTCATTGCATGATATCTATGAATAGTTAAGGCAGCCACGGGGTTGTAGAAATTAATTAAGTTTAGACAAAGACAACTTCTTCATAAAAAGTCAAATTTTGTTAAAAATTTCACAGATAATTCAGAAAAATTCGGGTTCTCCACCATATTGCATTTTTTTAAATTATATGAATTAGAAAACGTATTTTAATTTCGATTTTTAATAAGCGAGAGGTGTATTACATGCAATGCGTATACCAACAGCAGAAAGAGATAGAGATAGAAATATGATACATAGAGATAAGAAATTTGTGAAATGAAATATATTCTAAACAAGTACCATACCGGAGTAACCCCTACATTCCGGGATGATAATATACAACACTGTGTTTCCATCAACTATACACAAATCAAATATATAAAATAGGAATCCATTTTTAGAGCCTACATCAGCCTTATCTCTTTGGTCTAGGCAGTGTTCAAATTGGAAAAAGAGGAACCAACAAATAAAACATGCAGGGAAATAGGCATTCATACAAGGTTATTAAATGAAACAATTTATAATAAACTCTGTAAACCTGTCCAGTTACACGGACCCTTAACATCAAGCACCGCGATACCATAGAACACCTTGATAAAACTTGTCTAGTTAACGAGGACAGTCTATGTTGAGGTTCACAGAATGCAATTTTAGAAGAAAAAATCTTAAACAGTATTTAATCTTTGACCGATTCTGATTAAATACAAGAATTTTGCGAGGCTAAAACGATGTTCTAGCAATTCTTATGATTGTAATATCTTCATTATCTTAGGATTGAAAGTCTCAAAATTTTCCTTTTACTGGGCAGTTGATTTTAGGTTAAAAGTTTGTATTTTAATTTTTATCATTATTTTTTTTTAAGTTTTCTTTTCAAAAGATAATGAAAAATCTAAGAGGCAAGGTAATAATATTGATTTAACATGATGAATGCAGTGAGACAAATAAACAAACATTTCTACCGTGCCGGGGTTAGCGTGTCCAGCACACGCCAGACGGTACCAAGTATACCAGTGGACCCGTACCAGGGTCGCTTCCCTGGATCTGCTGTGTGACGAGGTATAGAAAAAATATGATTGAAATTCCTATCATTATCTGTAAAAATTCTCTATGAATCCGTGTGGAAAGTACTTCATTGAATAGCACTACCTTTATGACAATGTGCTATAGGCGACCTCTAGGTCCTTATTGAGAACCGGAGGCTAATCATCTATTAACCAAAGGATCAACTGTAATTTGACGAACCAATACCTAATAAACACGACAGGTGGTCACCTAGAGCGTATGTTGCAACCCCAGCTTCAGAAACAACATGACCAAGGTACTTTACATTTTCAGTTTTAACCCTGCATCTTGGATCCTTGAAAATACATTTCTTACATTTTCGATCATTTCTCCGAATGTTTTGGCCATTTAGATACACTAAACATAAGTCTCACTGGAGACCAGCCAACACAATCTCCATTAGACTCTCAAATGTTGATGGAGCGAATGCCAGACCAAAGGGCATGCGTCGGAATTGGAAAGAAACGCCTCGTGGCGAAAGCTTTTTTGGGTCAGTCACTTTCTTCTACCTAGACCTGCCAGTACCCCGAGCACATGTTGAGAGTCGAAAACCATTTGTTCCCTGCAAGCTGTTCGAGGGAATCATCTATTCGTTGGAACGGATACGCATCTTTTAGCGTACATGCATTAAGTTGTCTGTTATCCACGCAGAATCTCAAAGAACCATCTTTCTATTTGGCTAGCGCAATACAAGAGGACCATGGTCCACTGGAATGCTCGACCACCCCCTTCTCTAACATACTATCTACCTGTCTATCTATCTCTTCTCTTAAAGCGTCTGGGGTCCGCCGTGATGGTTGCTTTGTTGGCCTCGAACTCCCCGTATTTATTTGGTGTTTTACAATATTTGTATGCCAGAGGTTTTTGTCCAAGGAAGCAAAAAATGTTCTGAATTCTCCTAATAAAAGAGACACTTGGTCTTTTTCTCTGCATGTCATGTTTCTACTAGTTCTTTCAAGTAAATTGTCTAACTCCTCGGTCAGCTTATTGTCACTGAAATTTTTTCCACTATCCTCTTGTTCACTAACAATTTCAGCTTGACTCATTGTCCCTACAACGGTCCCTGAGTTCACTACCTAGACACTATCACTCACATTCATCAACCTTACCTGTACAGTGTCATTTTACTTAACCAAAGCCTTAGCCATCATGGATGCGTCTCTTTTCATCAATATGTCAAAGTGCTATATGATCCCGTTATCAAAATTCTCTACCCCATTGTCAATAACTTTGCCATGTGTCACGACGTCAGACTTTGGCGCTATACTTATATTCTCACTCACAGATATCTGGTATATTCCAAGGTTCCCCTCTGCTTTCATTGGTATTTGTTGATTTACCTGAACCAACACCCCATTTTTCAAATCAACAGTACAATCGTTATTTCGTAGAAAATCTAATCCTAATATATCCTGTACCACTAGATCAGTCACTGCCGCTTCGATCTCGTAACGTGAATTACCAATGCATAGTTTAAATCTACCTTTCCCTTTGATATGCAATGGCGTACCGTTCGCCACTGAGGGAATCTACAGTTCCTTGCTATGTGTCCCGGTTTTCCACAATTAAAGCACAACCTTAGATCACTCTCTGCCCTTTCGCTACTTTGACCAACCCTACCGCAACGCTTCTTTAATTCATCCAGTTCTTTGCGCGTTTGTTGCAACTTGTCATTGACAGTACACATCATATTTTTATCCTGTCTGATAAGTCAGGCGTAATACCTTATCTATCATTTATTTGCTCTTTAGTACCCTCTGCTGCATGTTAGTGGGCTTTCCCACTTTCATGTTTCGTTTCTGCCTTATTAAAAGGTTTCTAGTTCTACAGCAATACATACTGCGGTGTTAAGACTAGCAGGACGCGACTGTTTATTTTGATACGTAAGTCACTATTGGCCAGGGTATCAACGAAGTTGTCCATAGCCAAGGTCTCCCTTACTTTCCCTGTTACCCTTGGATAAGATTTACTAACTAATAACTAAATACCGAAGTTTCTGTGAAACTAAACGACGTATCGCTTGTACCCATTCCGGCAACGTTTCTTCTGCCCTCTGCTACCTTTCTTTAAGCTGCACCCTACATAAATCTGTCTGGTTAGGTCTAGGGACCTAACTAAATGTTCAAATTGTCCCTTTTTGTCTTCAGGCAGGTCCAGAAGTACACCCTGAGCCTGTCCTCTCAATACAGCCGCAAAATACAACCCCTTGTCGCTTTCATTCCATTTATTGATGGTACACATGCTTCAAAATATGATAGATGATCATTCCAGTCACCCAATGCACCATAATTAGCTACCTTTACATTAATATGTCTTTCTTTGGAATGAATCGGGGTTTCCTAAAATGTCTTTGTCATTGGATTTTCCCACTTTATCAACGGACTTAACCTTGTCTGCATCATCCTAACCTTCGAAAGTAACTGGGGAGCGCTGAGTGTAAATGGTCTTTGGTCTTGCCCAAGTACCTTCATCCACACAGCCCGGGGGAGTTTTTAACATCTCTGTTGTCTTATCACTACCTGGGGGACCCCCGCGTCCTAATGCAATAGTGCTAGAGTCACTCCTATCTTCATATCGGGGAATGGGTGTAGAATGAGCGAAATTACCCATAGCCGGCTATGTTTCAAATCTCTTTCAAACCGGTGTATTTGGGCTGTCAGTTCTTCAACAGACTCTTCCATTATGACAATTTTTCTCCCTAAACAACTAATCCGGGACGAGCAGCAGATCCCTCCGCTGCCACCAGGAAAGTCTGAAACGTGCCGGGGATAGCGTATCCCGCACACGCCAGACCGTACCAAGTGTAGCAGTTGATCCGTACCAGGGTCGTTTCCCTGGGTCTGCTGTGCTCGAGGGAAAGCATAAACTCTGATTGTAATCCATATCCTTATCTGTTAGAATACCCATTCTCTATTAATCCGAGGGATTAATAGGGATTAACTCTGCCTTTATGACATTGTGCTGTAGGCGACCTCTTGGTCCTTATTCAGAACCGGAGATTAACCATCTATTAACCAAAGGATCAACTATAATTTGACTGACCAATACATAATAAACACGAGAGGAGGTCACGTAGACCGTAGGGACTGAAATATGTAATCCGTGGTCACTTAGACAGGTGGGACTGCAATATGTGACCGGTGGTCACCTAGAATGGAAAGACTGATATATGTGACCGGTGGTCACCTAGACTGGAGGGACTGTAATATGTGGCCGGTGGTCACCCAGACCGGAAGTACTGTCTTTGATAGGCAATATGAGGCTGAGGAACCCTGTTCCTTATTCAGAACTACAGGTCTCCCGATTCAAGGGACAGTTGTTATGTCAACCTTCTGTGTACCTTTTGTACCTAAGAACTTTTGTATGGCTATCTTATGTAGATAGGCCAAATAGTGAATACCTTATCCAGAAACGGCCACAAGTCATTAATTGAATAGCTTACACCTTTCCTTGTGTCGGATATGACGTTTTCGGTTGAAAATCAAATACGAACTGACTACTTATACTGCAAAACGCTGCCTTTTATATGACAAAATGGATGAGTCTATTATTGCAAACACCCCTCGTGGATCAGTCTATTTATAATTATCATAATTATCCAAACGTTTGTATAAACTAAATATAACCTATCTCTTTAAAGCTTCTGACAGACGGCTCAGTAAATCACGGATTGGAAAAGGGTATCGAGCACAGGAATCTCTGTGTGTTTCATATCTTATAATTAGCTATTTATATATGTAAACATTGAAAGAGAAACTAGAGATAGAAACCTTATAACGTATCGCCGCTTGACAATACAGTTTGATACCAATAAACATCATATTTTCCCTATATCTTTATAGACTTATAAAGGCCTTGAAGTGATTAAACTGAACAATACCTATGTATTTTATGCACAACGTCTGACCTGTTTTACGTCTAAAAATTGGTACTTGGTATGTAAGGAAACGAAAAATTTACATAGATAGGTATCTGAAAACAGAGTATTCGTCACATTACCTACGCCTCTAAAAAATGTGTCCTCGCATTTCACAACAACTAGCTTTGGAATTTCGATCACAACGTATGGTCATTTTTCATACCCAATCTCATCAACTTGCAAAAGCAGCGTATTTTCTGAAACTGTAAACCTAGAGAGCCTAACCGCTTGGCTAACCCTACACTCGAACTCGATCGGTTTTCCTAGAACTACTTGTAGATTTTAAATCTACCCTACAGTTTCTTCTCCCCTCAGCATATACATGACAACCCTTGTGTCAAATCAAATTGGCAAGGGTATATCTTATTCGTTGCCTACAACAAAAGGAGTTTCTTACAACAAAACAATATAAAATTTCTGTGAAAATATAAATATGTTGTGCGATGGCCACAAATTAATTATGGAACAAAATAAAATGGTATAGTTGGCCACGATTAAAAGGTAAAAAACACAAAATGTACAAATTAAAAAACACATAGAAATGACAAAAATGGAAAGAGAGGGAGGGAAAACTGTCCAACGTTTCGGCCTATATGGCCTTCGACTAGGGGACTACCGGGCTAAGTACGAAGAAGAAGATGGATAAGACGAGAGAAGGCAGACCTGATGGCGTATCACAGATATTACCTGTAAAAATCGTGCCAAATCTTGAACTTAATCAAAAACGAGAAATAAAACATTAGTTATCTGTACTATGCAAATATTAAACTTCAATACATAAACTTCAATACATAAATAATTTTATAAAATAGACTGCTTCTTTACATTCATGCCAAAGGGTCGAGCAGTTCCAAGAAAATGGATGATTTTTTGTTCAAGGAACTGTCACTGTTTTTCACCTGCACTAGTTTGTATAAGGACTGTTACATGCATGTCCAGTATGCTGTGGTAAGCTCGCCGAAAATGTTCACCTACTTGGCAATCCTTACAATTGGTGACGCTCTGCTTATGTTCGACAAAGCGATCACCTAACCTCCGGCAAGTCTCGCCCACATAGATCATGTTATAGCGTTTACAGCCCACAACATAGACTACATTTTCAGAAGTACACGTGAAACCACTTTTTAGTTTGAAAACGTTAGCCGGCCCTACTACTTCATCGGTTTCCCAAGTAAAAGGACAAGTCAAACAGCGAGATCGCTTACATTTTTAGTGCCCTTATATTTACAGGGAGTTTGAGGAGTAGCACTCTTGAAAGAACTTGTAACAAGGTGCTGTTTTAGACTCTTTCCGTTTCTGTAGGCTGCAATGGGAGGCGAATCCTGGAAAACTGCCGACATATGTTCGTCCTCAAGAACTATAGATTTGAAGTTGCGTATCAAAATGTTTTTGATAGCTTCGTTGTGAGGGTGGTATGTCAGGACCAACGGAACCCGGTCGTCGGTATTTCTCACCCTCTTCTTCATAGCCTCGGATCTGGTCACTCGGGATTCCTATTTTTGTTAAAATTTCTGTCCACTGACTATCCTATCTTCCTTACTTCCTTACTTCAGACTTGTCTGACATGAAAATTATATCTTACGTGTTACAGAAATTTACTGTTTTTATCAAAATTCAAACCAGTTAAAAATACTGTGGCTTCATTCCGTGTATGGCACTTGGTAGATGTCATTGATACTGGATTTGGCTTCCTATTTCGATATGTTTGGTAACGAGTACTTCTTTTTGGACTATGGCTTTCCATATTATTTGATTTTAATGCTGCTGATGAGAGGTTACTCCTTGAAACACGTGTACAGTATAACGAAATTTACTGTTTTTATGCAACTTCGGTATTTTTGTTTTTATAACCTATCGTTTCCCTTACAATAAATCAAAATAAAAAAGTATGGATTCAAGTTAATTTTTATTCCTATTTACGTCTGCAATTATGATGTCACAGCCGAAAGAATAATTTTGATTCCCTAACGCAATTTGCCTCACATCGACTCCTAGGAGCCGAGAAGGGGTCTTTAACGTGCCCAGGCTGTAACGGACCTGAACACAGGACCTTGGTTTAGAGTCTCATCCGAAGGACTATCCTATCATTTCAAATATACACAAGAAACAAAAACTTCTATCGTGATCAAAATTTATCTCGTTTAAAAATTTAACATAAACGCCTCCTTGGCTTCTGTTTCGTCTTAGCCATAAAAAAGCGAATTTACAATGTGGTTTATGTACAATTTTTTGCTTCACATACCCTACTTATCTGTTACATAATCCTTTAGCCAAGCAGGCGATTTCTTAATTTTGGTCATTTTCGTGATGAGAAAAAAAATATATAAGTCGCTCCCACGAGTTGTCAGGTCGCTCCAACGTGTTATAAAGTCGTTTTCACGAGATGTCAAGTCGTTCCAACAAGTTATAAAGTCGTTCCCATGAGTTGTTTAGTCGTTCCCACGACTTACTAAATCGTTCCTACAAGTTGTAAAGTCGTTTCTACGACTTCTTAAAGTCGTTCCCACGACTTACTACGTCGTTCCCACGAGTTGTGAAGTTGTTCCCACGACTTTCTCAGTCTTTCCCACGAGTTGTACAATGGTTCTCACGAGTTGTTAAGTTGAAAAGTCGTTCCCACGAGTTGTAAAGTCGTTCCCATTACTTCTTGAAGTCGTTCCAACGACTTACTGTGTCGTTCTTACGAGTTGCAAAGTCGTTCTCACGAGTTGTTAAGTCGTTCCCATGACTTTCTAAGTCGTTCCAACGAGTTGTTAAGTCGTTCTCACGACTTTTTGAAGTCGTTCTTACGAGTTATAAAGTCTTTCCCATGACTTCAAAAAGTCGTTAATTTATAAATGGGGCTTTGCAAAGCGTTGCAGTATATTGTTGATATATGATATGGACAAATAACTAATTACCGAAGTTACTGTGAATTTATTTTCTGCATATGCGCATTTCGACAACTTATGTCTCTTCAGTGCAGATAAAATCTAAACGTTTGGAAAACCATAAATTCAAAGATGTTATAAAACTGATAGACAACAAATAACCAATATAATCTAAATGAAAAGCCAAAATAAGCTTATAAACTTGTGTGTACATAGTAAGGATTTGTTGGACACCAGTGAAAGGAAAAAAAAACAACCAAAATCTGAGAGAAAACTAAGGAAGTTATTTTCTTTTCTGCTTACCCCTTTGATCCTCCTGTTTCTTGTTTTTCTAAATCGGTATTAATTATCTAATTTGTCTTTTTATACACTTCAAATGGAGAATTCAGTAAATTAATGCATCAAAATCCAAAATTAACTCCCACTTAAAATAAAAATATAAAGTTCTTCTTTTTTCAGTTTAGTCTCTGTGGGCTCATGTGTATTGGAAGCAGTGAACGCTACGTGAAGCTTTTGACATATCAATTTGACAAAAATGGAGAGGAGCCCATCAAAATACGATGAAAAAATAACCTTACTGTGTGTGAAAATATCCAATTTTTCCCTTTTGGCCCTAATTCTGAAACGGATGGGCAGCAAACCACACATCCAGTTATAAACTATTCCTTTGTGTTAACGGACATTATGCCTTTTTTATCCATCAACTAGAACAAGTGATGTAACAAACCATTTGTCCGCAGACAACGACGCTTGCGACGGTGCCTTACCATGATACGACTACCCTTTTTTCGGTAGAGTAAAAGATAGGTATATCTAGTAATATTTCCACCTTCAAACTTTCGGCGAAGCAAACTGAACATAATCAAAATAATTTTTGGAAGTCTAAATTGCACTTGATTGTTGATACTTATGTGAAATATGAAAACATCATATTTTCAGTATTTCAGTTTTGTTACTCAGTTAAAGAATCTCATGTGCATTCCCTGAAAGATATATTTGGCAAATGTGTAAAATATGACTATTGAATTTAGTATGCATTTTCGATAGAAAAAAGGGGTTCAAAATATTTGTTTTCAATTTTTCATTGTAATAATAATTTAACAGTGGGCCAAAATTCGGAAAGATTTTAACACACGTTAGACCTTCCGTAATAAAAAAAATCGGGAATTTATCTTTCAGGCTTACTTACTGAAGTTACCAACCAGCCTTTTATACTGAGGCCAACAGTTAATAACTCGTGGGAACGACTTAGCAACTCGTTGGAACGACTTAATAACTCGTGGGAACGACTTTAAGAAGTCGTGGAAACGACTTTAAGAAGCCGTGGGAACGACTTTAAGAAGTCGTGGGAACGACTTATCAAGTCGTTGGAACAACTTTACAACACGTGGGAACGACTTTCAGAAGACGTTGGAACGACTTAATAAGTCGTTGGAACGACTTAAAAACATCGTTGGAACGACTTTACATCTCGTGGAAATGACTTTACGACTCGTGGGAACGACTTGACAACTCGTGGAAAGGACTTAAATATTTTTTATCTCATCATGAAAATGACCCAAATAAGCTTTCATAGATTTCTTACCACGCCTTGGTGCTATTTCGGAGTTAACTTCCATGCGTAACATTTCATCAGTAAGCTCTGTGTCTACCCTTTTCGAGCTCGTTTTCATTTTCAACGGCACATTCAGAAGCCTCCCCTACTTCTGTTTCTGGATCTTCCCCTCTTAGAACTTTTTGGATACATGGATGCATTCTATCGACGTGTATGTCTACTTCCCCTTCTCCCAGTATTTACCATATAGGTAACCTCGGACTATTTCTTTACTACTTGATATGGGCCCCGCCATTGATTCGTGAATTTTTGGTGAAAGACCAGGTGTTCGAACAGGGAAATGAACATATATGCTTTCCCAAACATCGAATTTGCTACACTTTACGTTTCTATAATGATTTTTCTTTTGCCTCATAATTTGACCATCTACATGTCTTTGTACAATACAATGGGCTTCTTCCGGGCGCTCTTGTAATTCCCAGGCCGACTGGATTTGGGGTATTGATTTGACCTGGTAGGGTAATTCATAAACAAGATCTAAGGGTATTGAAACTTGGTTTTGTGGGGCAAATCGCTCCTCTAGGGACCTTACCAAATGTTCAAATTGTCCTTTTTTGTCTTCAGGCAGGTTCCTAAGTACCCCTCTGGGCCTGTCGTCTCAATGCAGATGCCAAATACAACCCCTTGACACTTTCATCCCATTTATTGATGGACACACATGCTTCAAAATGTGAAAGATAATCATTCCACTCACCCAATCCATCATAATTAGGTACCTTAACATTAATATGTCTTTCTTTAGAATGAACATCGAGGAGTTTCCTTAAAAGTTTTCTTGTCCTTGGATTTTCCCACTTTATCAACGGACTTAACCATTTCCCCTTCATCCTGACCCTTAAAAGTAACGGGGAAGCGTTGAGTGCGTATGGTCTTTGGTGATGCCCCAGTACCTTCATCCCAATATTCAAATTCAAATTCTTTATTGGCCTAATCACAGGGCCCTTTCGGGCATAACAAAATCATGTATACTTTCACACGCAGACACATTCGTCCACCCATACATACACACACACTCACCTTTCTCACTAATTATATTAATTAGGTACAGCACAATAGAACATATAATCCATAAATAATAATAACATTGTAATGGAGGGAGAGTTAGGTATATATATAAGAAGAGGGATAACTCTAATATTACAACTGTTATAAACTATTGATCGTTTCGATTAAGGTTCAACAAACCAGAGAGAGCCAGATATGTATAACAAAGGAAGATACTATATTCCACTCATAATGCTTATATAATATAGAATACAGTAATTCATAAAAAACTGTATAAATAATAGCCCGGGGGAGTTTTTTACATCAGGACTTTATGTAGGTTGTAAGATCAATGATTTACAGGCAAAGTTTTTGGTAGACACAACAGCTTCTATGTGCTTAATTTTGAATGATATTTTTATCACTACCTGGGCCCCTATGTCCTAATGTTATAATGCCAGCGTCACCTCTATCTTCATATCGGGGAATGGCTGTACAATGAGTTAAATTAACAGAAATTCTGTAATGTGCCGGGGGCAGTGTAACCCGCAAACGTCAAACGTACCAAGCGTGCCAGTAGACCCATACCAGGGTCGTTTCCCTGGATCTGCTGTGTGACGAGGTAAAGCCTAAACTCTGATTGTGATTCCTATCCTTATCTGTAAGAATAACCCATTCTCTATGAATCCGAGCGGAAAGCACTTAGTTGAATAACTCTACCTTTATGACAATGTGCTGTAAGCGACTTCTAGGTCTTTATTCAGAACCGGAGGTGAATCATCTATAAACCCGGTATTCGTTTGCCGATGAATGTACTGTAATTTGACTAACCAATACTTAATAAACACGACAGGTAGTCACCTAGACCGTAGGGACTGAAATATGTGATCGGTGTTCACTTAGACTGGTGGGACTGTACTATGTGACCGGTGGTCATTTAGACTGGAGGGGCTGTAATATGTGACCGGTGGTCACCCAGACCGGAAGTACTGTCTTTGTATTCACAAGCCTGATAGTCGGACTTGTCTGACATGAAAATTCTACCTTGCGCATTATAGAAATTTACTGTTTGTATCAAAATTCTAAACACTTAAAAATACTGAGGCTTCATTCCTTGTATGGCACTCGGTAGATGTCCTTGGTACTGGATTTGGTTTCCTTTTTCGATTTTTTTTTGGTAATGAGTACTTTTTTTTTGACAACTTTTGGATTATGGCTTTCCATATTAATTGATATTAATGCTGCTGATGAGAGGTAACTCCTTGAAACACGTGTACAGCATAATGAAATTTACTGTTTTTATGCAACATCGGTATTTTTTGTATTTTGATCAGCAATATGAGGCTAAGGAACCCTGATCCTTATTCAGAACCATAGGTCTCCCAGTCCAAGGGGCAGTTGTTATGTCAACCTTCTGTGTACCTGTTGTACCTATGAATTTTTGTCAGGCTATTTTATGCATATAGGCCAAATAGTCAATTCCTTATCCAGGAACGGCCAAAGTCCTTAATGGAATAGCTTATCCTACTCTTATATTTCCTTTCCTTGTGTCGGATATAATGTTCTCGGTTGGAAACCAAATATGAACTGACTACTAACTGCAAAACACTGCCTTTTATATGACAAAATGGACGAGTCTATTATGGCAAACACCCATAATGGATCAGTCTATTTATAATCATCATAATTATTCAAACGTTTGTATGAACTAAGTATAACCTATCTCTTTAAAGCTTCTGACAGACGGCTCATTAAATCACGGATTGTAATAAGTTATCAAGCACAGAAATCTCTTTGTATTTTTACCTATAATTAGCTATTTATACATGTACCTGTAAACATTGAAAGTAAAAGTAGGCATCGCAACCTAATAACGTATCACCGCTTGCCAATACAGTTTGATACAAATGAACAGCATATTTCGACTTATAAAGGCCTTGAAGTGATTAAAGTGAACCAATACTTTTGTATTTTATGCACAACGTCTGACCTGTTTGATGTCTAAAAATGGGTACTTTTGTATGTAAGGAAACGAAGTATTTACATAGATAGCGTATCTGACAATTGTTACAAACAGAATATACGTCACACATTTAATATATCTGGTCGAACTGCGGCGATAAAAAAACTATATTTGTTTGCAGCCTATAGAAAATAATTCTGTGGCCAAATATCAATGGGGCGGGTTATTGAGAATTATAGATTTCCGATGGGGCAGAAAAATGGTGCATCATTGGAGGGAAAAGCAAAACATTCTGACTGGAGTAACCGTATATTTATAAGAATTATTATATCTTGCTTTGGAATATCATGTTTATATTTTATTAAAATCGTGTTTCGTGTAGATGCGACATTATCAATGTTGTTGTTTTTTTTTATTGATTGGTGTAATTTTAGAAAAATTATACTTTTTACGTGAATATCTTTCCCGATTCCACCAAAAAATTGTCGTTTAATCTTTGTTGCAGTTGGTAAAGATAAATTCAAAAGCGTGGAGTTTTAGCATAATATAAGGACTGGACGATATTTAATAAACACATAAAGGGATATGGAGTAAATGTCCATTGGACAAAATCCCTATAAATACATGGTAATTTTTTGGTCGATATTTGGATTTAAACTTCTCTAATCGTAACAGTATTGAGGAGAGAACTGTTTCGTTGAAATGCGACGTTCTTCAAGATCATAGTTATGTTGCAGATAGTGCCAAAGTTCCATGCAATCTTTGGTGTGAGGGACCACCGGAGCTCCATAGAATCAAAGTGATTCCGCCTCATTGATACATATTCTTCCACCCCATTGCTACACATTTTCCAGCCCCGTTGATATGCCAATCCGCCCTGACGTACATCGCCCGGTTTTGTTGTACATATCTAATTCTATTTCTTTTAATCAACATCAGTAGCGTCCTGAAACCTGCTACTATGATTCAGGATATCTCAATTTCTCCTCGTATAAATTGGAATTCCAATTTGTACTTGATTAAATATAATTTAAAAAATAGAATTTAATTTTGCCCAGTAACATTTAAAATTCAAATTTTACTAGGGGGATTCTGAATCCTACTGCATTCTAATATATATTGCCATCCCGTCTGTCTATAAACGCGTTATATCTTTGGTTACGGAATTGAAATTTATCATGATCAATTATTTTCATCACAAATTTTATATGACCACAATATACCAGTCAATTTAAATTTTGAAATCAATACTGTCTGTCATGTGTTCCTCCTTAGATTTTTCAAAGAATTCAGGATGTATTGGTTGGTTATAAATTTTGGTTAATCAAAACTTTAAGTTTATTTAAAAAGAAAATAGTTAATGGTAAAAATAATCTTGTATAATACTTGTCTTTTCTTGCAGAATGTTCAGGGTCTAAACGTTCAGAAGGTGTACCAGCATTTACAGCATACCTAAAGCAGGGTAAAACACTTACTGTTGGAGAGATTATTAAGTTTGATCACGTATTAACGAACAACCTGAACTGCTACAATCCAAGAACGGGCATTTTTAAAGCACCTAAAGATGGTTTATATCAGGCTTCCGTCACAGCCCTTGCAACTCACAGACAGAGTGTATATATGTCTTTGTATAAGAATACAACTATAATTGTAGCCTTGTATGCTCCTGGCGGTCATAATTCTGGTTCCATAAGCATAGCATTAATGCTGAAAAAGGACGATACATTGTTTTTGAAATGTAGAAAAAATGGATATGCAATACTTAGTAGCACGAACGACCCATTCAGTATGTTTTCGGTCCATCTTATACAATAAATAATACTTGACAATTGATAATTTATGTTATTATTAATGTGCGTGTGAGATTGGGAGATATTTTGTTTATACTAATCTTCCGTACATTCTTGCACTTCCATCAGAAAATAATTATCAATATCTAACAGCCAGTTTTGCAAGTTCTGTCAAATATTTTCAAAGTATGATAATTCAGATTAAAGGACATAAAACGTTGTTATTTTTAATTGTCAAAACTTTTCGAAGAATCAACAAAGATGGTTGTAAGATATTTTGATGAGTATTTGACGTCTCTGTCCTTGTGTCATTTTGTCCGGTTTTAGTGTGAGTTAACATAGTAGTCTTGTATCCATTTACACCATACTTTTGAATTTTTCTATTAAATTGGATATCAAACATTTATTACTACTACAGATATAAAACAAAAAACAACAACAATGAAAATTAGGATTAAAAGAGTAACTCGCTATAACATTACTCTGTACTTAGTTGCTTCTTTGGCTTGAGTTCCTTTTTAGTATTAATTTAGACTCTAGAAAATCTAACCAATTATACATGTCTCCATAATACTTTGCCAAGTTTTATTACTATTGACTCGATGAGTGCCTTGCGGTTGTTTAAATGTTGTGATCGTCCTCAATTAGTCTTATTGTCGGGCAATGGATGACAGCGCTTGTAAGAACACTTTGCCAGTTAAGTTTATGTATGTTGACGACCCCCCATCCATGGATAAACGGATAAAAAGACATGGATGTTGCGTTGCTCGAAATCTAGCAATGAATTCCGCTCAAAGCGGTGCTAGAGGCCGTCTTGAACTTTCTATGGGGTATGAGTTAAGCTTAATGGTGACTTCAAAATGAAGAACAACAATGAAAGCGTTCGTTGTTCCATTGCTTAGTTAATCATGTAGTTGTAGTGACTTTGTCTCATTTGTATTTACTACATATCCCTTCCTTGTTTATTAAATACACTGACAGGTTACAACCATACTTATTTCCCTGGAATTGATATAGAATAGTATACATCATATTGGTTTTAGATAAACAAATAAGCAGTCGTTTATAATCTTGTTTTGTATATTGACGAAGATGGAAGTTTGTCAAGTTACCTGACAAACGCTATGATTTTAACTTTTGAATTGTGGACTTTCCCTTTCTTAACAGTAATATACCTACTTCTCCAGTCAATGGAGTGTACATGTCACAGCTGATTCGTTACTTTGGAGCATGTAGTTTGTAAAGTTTTTAATAGAGCGAAAACGTTATTCCCAAAAAGGTTGAGTCATGGATTTGTTCACCCTATGTTGCTTTCATCGTCAAGAAATTATTTTGCCGTCACCATAACATCATGTCGTGTCAGTATCCAAAATGAAAATGGACATTTACAGCTTGATTCACGTCTTCTGGGGTTTTGAATATAGGATTAAACACTGATTTTATGGAAATTATCTATGTATAAACTCCGGCAGCTCACTCACAAACTGAATAAAGTCCGAAGGTGTGGTAGGGTTTCCTTTGGCTCAAAATAGCACAAACTCCATTATCATTTTACAGTGGGTTCTTTATTTCGAACAGTGAAGTGATACATAAAGAAAACACCCTGAAATAACAATAAACACATTTTACTATCATAATTTAACTAGTTCTAAATTAATAACAATAATGGTAAAAATAATAATTATAAATAATACCAAATAAGGAAATGCCAAGTTTTCCTTATGACAGTTCTAAAAATAACATATTCCAAATAACAGGATCAAAATGGGTTGAGTTCATTTTTTGTGTTTTCAATCATGTTTTTTATGTAATAAATGTGTATTAAATTCTGTTGCAGTTACCAAGATGAGAACGGCAAAATATCACAGTTCTGTGTGGACTGTGAAAGTCTCAATGTACAAAATACACGAAATATGTAATAAAAATATAAAATACAACTAAAGCAACATAAGCAAAGCATACAACACACTGCAAGCAAAGCAAATAAGCAAAAATACATAAAATACAATCATGACAATACAACGAAACCTACCTCACATGTATGTGCGAAGGCAATGTATCAGTATACACATCAATGGATTACACCATACTATAAATACTAAGGGTCACATCATAATTGCTACCTGAAGAACAAATATTAAAATCATAACTAACCTATTCTATTCAGGGGCTAGTGCTGCTAAAAATCAATAGGCAAATATGGGTTATTTCCCTTGAAACTTTAACTCTTTGTGTTTAACAAATATTTACATCAATATTAACTTAAATTACATGTTAAACACTCATACAGTCTAGATTTGATAGTTTTATCAAGATTTTGTAAAAAGTTAGGTTTTAATTATGAATCTATTAGATATTTACTAAATTTTACTATTTCACTCAATTTCATCAGTTTTACATAATTTAAACATATTTTACTCAGTTGTTATATATATATTAAGGTTTAATGCCTACTTTACATTTATGTTTAGCTCACAAATAACTCACACATACTCCAATCTACTATTTACATAATCACACATTCAAATATGACATTTACACATCTTTCACTCTAAAATGGGCATTAACAAGCATAATATTATATCATAAGTGCAACAGAGTAAGAAACTGACCTTCATATAGAATATCAAAGACTCCAAGATAATATATTTCCAAATAGCAAGTTTCACAAATCAGATACACATCTTAACCTTTCAAATGGCATGGGCAAGAGTAACCACAAAGAACAAAGGTTTCCCGCCTAAACTATCCAGGTAAAACCAACCAATGAAAAGAGGTAAATACTCTTACAGGTATTAAATCAATAAGTTATACACTGACTGATTTAGCAGACTACATTATAACTGTAATTAAAAATATAAATTAGTCTTAGTAAATGTATTATACTGAAACAAGTATAATAAATATTCTAACTGATACAATATATCCAATATCTATAAAACATATAAAGATATAAACTATTAACAAAACTCCAACACTACCACACACTCCCCCCAGCTGTTAAAATGACGTCCCGTCATTTAACTTCTAGTGGTGGTAGACTGGTTAACTATGTCAAGGATCATCTTGGCTGCATCCTTCTCTAGTCCTGAAAATAAAGGAGTCTGGGCTAGTGAAGAGATGTAATCAGCCTTCTGTCGCCACTCTGGGATATCATGCTGAACTGAAACAGAAGTTTGACCTACAGCTGCCATACTGGTGTCATACTGTCCAGAAGTTAGCCAAGCGGGTGGTCTTCTTTCCCTTCCGGGTCGTCTGGCTGGTATTGTTGGTGATATCTCAACATCTTCAGGTGATTCATCGTCCACAGAAGAATCATTTTCTGGAGGAACATCTGAAGCATGTCCGTTCGAAGCGCATCCTTCTGATTCGACTTCAAGTTCGTCATCTGCCTGTTCTTGAAGTTCATGGGCGTCCCCATCAGATTAAGTATGGTCATCATCCAGTGTGTCGACAACTTCACCATCAGCGAATGTTGTTTCGTTGTCCAGTGTCAGCACAAGCTCAACTTCAGATTCATCAGATGATTCTGGTCCATCATCTTCTGAAGTTGGTTCGACCACTGTTGTCTTCTGTCTCGTTCTTGGGCGAGGAGTTGGTGTTGGTCTTTGAACTGGTTCCTGGTCTCTGATGTATCCGACCGGAAGCAATAGATTTCTGTAAAGCTTCTTGGTTCTTCCTTGTCCATCTTCCCTCACAACTGTGTAGACAGGAATATCTAAGTTGGGCTAGTCCAAAACTACATATGGTGTATCCTCCCATAAGTCGGACAGCTTGTGTTTCCCATCAAAGGCTACTTTCTTCACAAGAACTCTGTCTCCTTTTTCCACTGCAGCCCCTCTAGCTTTGATGTCATAGCCTTCTTTCTGACGAGCCTGGGCATCCATAGATGACTCTGATGCTAACTTGTAGGCAGCTGCTAGTCTATCTCTTAATTCCTCAATGTACTTCCTTGTTGGCTGCTTGGTGTTCTTGTGGAGTTCAAAAGCAAGGTCGATGGGTAAGCGTGGTTGTCCTCCGAACATAAGGAAATACGGTGCTGCTCCTGTTGACTCGTGGCGTGTGCAATTGTACGCATGTACCATGGGTGCAACGTATTCCTTCCAATTGGACTTCTGGGTAGATGTCAATGTTCACAGAATCCCCAGTAATGTCCGGTTAAACCGCTCACACATCCCATTGCCCATTGGGTGATACGGCGTGGTTCTGGACTTTTTCATCCCAGTCAGGTTGCACAGCTCTTTGACCACCTAACTCTCGAAATTGGCTCCCTGGTCTGAATGTATCCGCTGGGGTATACCATAATGGAGAATAAAGTTGTCGAAGAGTGCTTTTGTTGTGGTTTTGGCTGTTTGGTTCCGTGTTGGGATCATCGCTTGAGCGTAGCGGGTAAAGTGGTCCGTAATAACCAAGATGTCCTGGTACCCTCCTTTGGATTGCTCAAGCGTCAGGAAATCCATACAGACCAACTCCAATGGAAAGCTGGTGGTAATACTGACCAATGGAGCTCGCTGACTGGTAGCTGGTGTCTTCCTCTTGATACATCTGCTGCACTGAGATATCCACTCCTCCACTGCCCTGTCCATGCCGGGCCAGTAAAATCTATCACGCAGCAGTGAAAGGTTGTCCCATGTCATCATGTAGGGATTCCAGGACTATCTGTACATGTGCAGATGGTAGCACCAGTTGTTCCTTCCTGTCACCACCTATTGTAACTTGTCGGTAGAGTACACCATCTTTGAGTCTAAGATGTTGGAACTGTCTCAGAAGTGGTGTAGATCAAACCTCTGCGGGAGATCGTTTCTTCCTTTGTTGAACGAAGCGGACAAAGGGTTCTATCTCTGGGTCCATAGCCTGAATTTTTGCCCAATCGATGATGTCATCTTCTTTATGGTCGTCCTCATCATCAATGAATGGCACTGCTTCTTGTGTGACTGCAAGACTTTCCACATATGCTTTTGGAAGGGCAGAGTTGCAGATGACCTGAACAGAATCTGTAGAGATGATCTTTCTAGTGATGGAATCTGTGTCAGGTACACGACTAAGGCCATCTGCATCGCTGTTCTTCTTACCAGGCCGATACTCGATATTAAAGTTGAAGGCAGACAGTGCTGCAAGCCATCTGTGACCTGTTGCATCGAGTTTGGCGGTGGTCAGGACATAGGTCATGGGATTATTATCCGTCAGGACAGTGAAGGTGCTGCCGTAGAGGTAATCTCTAAATTTGTCACACACTGCCAACTTCAAAGCCAAAAACTCCAGTTTGTGTGCTGGGTACTTCTTTTCGGACTTTGAGAGACCTCTGCTAGCATAACTGATTACACGTTTTAATCCATCCTGCTCCTGGTATAAGACAGCGCCAAGTGCAGTCGTTGATGCATCTGTGTGCAATTCAAACGGGAGGTTACTGCGAGCATATCCCAGAATAGGAGCGGATGTCAGCAGGTTCTTCAACTTGGCAAAAGCTTCTACTTGTTCAGGACCCCATTGCCATGGTTTCTGTTGGTGCGCCTTCTTAGATTACTTCCCTTGGTTAGGTATCAGATCTGTGAGGGGTCTGCTGATTCTGCTGAATTCCCTTATGAAACGACGGTAATAACCGACGAAGCCGAGGAAGCGTCTAACATCTTCAGGATTGGTAGGTGTTGGCCAGTTCATTACCTTGTCTGTTTTGTCCTGGTCAATCTCGACACCATCCGCAGATACAACATGACCTACATACTTCACTCTTCTTTAGAAGAAGGTACACTTGTCTGGTGCAAGCTTCATGTTGTGTTGGCGGAGTCTGTTGAAAACTAGGCGGAGATTTTCCAGCTGTTCCTCACAAGTCTTCCCGAAGATTATTACGTCGTCAATGAAAATACAGCATATTTTCAGATGGAAATCAGACAGACACTCCTCCATCATGCGTAGGTATGTTGCGGGGCTGTTTGTAAGTCCGAATGGCATGCGGTTATATTCAAAGAAACCAAGTGGACCGGCAGTGAATGATGTTCTTTCTTTGTGTTGTTCTAAAATTTCCACTTGATGATATCTGTTCTTCATGTCAAATGTTGTAAAGAAGGTATTGCCTGCTAAGGAGTCTAGAAGATCTTCAATTCTAGGTAAAGCGTAACTGTCTTTCTTTGTGATGCTGTTTAGTTGACGATAATCCACGCATATCTTAAGTTTTCCATTCTTCTTCCTTACTAAGACCATGTTGGACGCATAAGGACTATATGATGGTCTGATGGTACCATTCGCCAGTAACTGTCGTATATGAGTCTTGGCCTCGTCATACATAGCTGGCGGTATGCGTCTATAACGTTGCTTGAATGGTCGTTCATCTGTCAGCTCGATGTGGTGTTTTACTTTGGTATTGCCAATGTCCTGATCATTCTTTGCAAAGATGTCCTCAAATGATTTGATCAGTTCTATCCCTTCATTCAGCTGTTCTTCTGTAAGATCACTAGACTCTATTTCTACTTGGTCAATTACTGATGTTGCCGTTTCCAGTTGCTCCTGATGTTGAATGGTAACTGGTTGGATCTCACACAGGACTGCTTTTGGTTGGATGGTGATGGTGCGGATGGTAGCATTGGCAATTTGTACTTCAATAGGCTCTTTGTCTTGGTACTTGTATTCTAATAATGCTGGTGTTATTTCCAGGTCTGTCCAATTTGGTTGAAGTGTTGAACAGTGTAACATTGCTGAAGTGGTGGTATATGGTAGTTCTTTATCTTTATATCCCTGAATCTGCATGATGGTGTTAGGTTTGATGGTAACTGGTTTCCGTACAGCATTTCTAATAACTGCTAACGTGTTGTTGTGACGTGCAAGTTCTTTTTCTCGGAGTGTGATGGAACGAATGGTCAGGTACCATGGTGTTGTAAGGTTTGAAGTTTGTAGGAACCGCTCTCCGTAATCTGTTTTTAACGTGTCAATGATGTTTTCAAGTATGTTGGTTCCTATCAGAAGTGGTATCTGTGAGTTGTAATTGCTGTCAGGTACAACTAGTATGATACAAGGGTAACTATGGCCAGTCTTCTGTGGTAACTCTAATTCTGTTTCGATGTATCCTTCATAGGGTAACTGCTGTCCATCAGTACATTCAATGTCCAGTAAGGTGGTAATGCTGATAGCTGGTTGTGGTAATAGCTGTGACTTACTGTAGATACAGTTGACCCAGTATCTAGTAAACTCCTCACCAAATTACCATTTATCACAACTTCAGTTTCGGTGGAATGTCCAAACAGTCCTGGAGGTGGTCTATCTTTGGTGTTAGGACCTGATGTTGTGCTTGCTGAACATAAGCCTATGGTTGGCCCTGCATCATAGGCTTCTTGGCGTTTAAATCTTTGTTGAGTTTAGCTGTGCAACCCCTCTTAAAATGTCCTGGTAATCCACATCTCTAACATTTCTTCTCACTTCGGTCTTGTGCTACTGGTGTTGGTTGTGATGTTGATGCATCATGGTATCCTTGGCCCTGTTGTCTGGTAGATGTATCTGTGTATCTCTGTCCCTGTTGGTTGTAGGACTGATACCTTCCTCCCTGTTGCCTGTTAAATGGTCTTCTGTATCCTCTGCCTCTTGGCGTTTAAATCTTTGTTGAGTCTAGCTGTGCAACCCCACTTAAAATGTCCTGGTAATCCACATCTGTAACATTTCTTCTCACTTCGATCTTGTTCTACTGGTGTTGGTTGTGATGTTGATGCATCATGGTATCCTTGGCCCTGTTGTCTGGTAGTTGTATCTGTGTATCTCTGTCCCTGTTGGTTGTAGGACTGATACCTTCCTGTTGCCTGTTGCCTGTCAAATGGTCTTCTGTATCCTCTGCCTCCGCCTCTACCTCTAAACTGGGATTCCCATCTATCCATTCTGGTATTCAGCTGTTGTATGAGGCCTCTAAATTCATCCATTTCTCTCTTATCGGATGGTACTGTAGATGATTTTGCTGGTTGAGGCTTATGTTTCCCTTTCCTTTCTTCATGATCTATCTCTATATGTCTTAAGGAAATCCTCAGTTCATCAAAATCCTTAATGACATCGTATTTGTGGCAAGAGATTTCTTTCAGTTCTGTCTTCAAGCCTCTCCAAAGCATGGTGCGGAGCATCTCGTTACCACTGGACTTATTGATGATTCCTTTCTTAACTGCTTTTCCAATTATATTTTCCAATCTGCAGCTCAATTGAGTTACGGACTCATCATCCTCTTGTCTGGCTCTGTAAAATTCTGCCAATAAATCTTCCTGTCAAGTTTGAGAAGTATTTCAGGAATGGTTGCTGTTGGTCCAAGATGCTTGGTAATCATCCCAGCGTCTCCCTTTAATGATTTCCGTACAGCATAGTTGAGGTTTTCCTGACTGTACAGCTTATCTGTCATAAGTCCGCAGACATCATATCTCCAAAGTTCATATCTGACCTCTCCTTTGTTGTTCGCTCCAGAAAAGATTGAAATTTTTGGAGGATCTCTCATATTAGGCAGTGCAAGGTATTTGTTTGCTCTAATTGGCCTTGTTGGTTCTTCTTGTTCTCCTGGTCTTGTTTCTAGTTCTCCAGAAATGGTTAGGTATTTCTTCATCCATTCTTTTTAATCCTTGGTTTCTGTTCCTTTTGGTGTTTCCTTTACTTCCTTCTTAAGTAATTCTAAAAATGCTACATCTTCAGGTGAGATGTTGGTGGCCATGATGTTAAATATATAATATATAATATAAAATAAGGGAAATGAAATATCTAATAAATACTAAATAAAGAAAATGTATGAAAATTTCTTAAATAAATTTAAATATCTACAACAAATTTGAAATATAAATATCAGACAAAAATAATATCTACAAGAGAACAGAAATTACAATCTGAAATCAAAAGGAAAAAAGAAACATGCTTATGTAAATCTGAAAAGAAATTCAAAATTCTTAAAATAAATAACCTGAAAACAAAGTTCAAAATCTGAAAAATTTTAATAATCTGAAAATAATTTAAATCTGAAAAGAAAAATACAAAATCTGAAATGAAATTGAAAATATAGACAAATCAAATTAAGTAGTCTGAAAGACAAAAACAGTTAGTGAATCATAGTGTACTAATCTAGGAATAAATAAATATGAAATGCAATCTGAAAATAATAAATGTCTACAAACAAAATATTTGATAGTATGACAAAATACTATCAAATAATCTACAATAAATAATAATAATCTACAATAAATAAAAATAATCTACAATGAATGAAAATAATCTACAATAAATGTAAATAATCTACAATGTATGTAAATAATCTACAATAAATGTAAATTCAAATAAATAACCTACAAATGAGAATAAATAAACCTACAATAACCTACAAATATAAATAAATAAACCTACAATAATCTACAAATGAAAATAAATAAACCTAAAATAACATAAGTTCAGTTAAATAATGTGTACAATCAAAAGAAAAGTGTAAACCTGAAATATCAAATATTGAAAACAAAAATAAAGTTAAGTTTCAGGTAAATCACACTCTACAAAACAAAATAAAGTATGTCAATGTAAGAAAGTGCAAAGTTATCACGTCCTACATGATAAATCTGAAATATAACATAAGGTAATATCTAAAATAAAATAAGCTAAGTTCAGAAAAAAAATTAAATCACATCAGAAGAAATAAATGAATAAATATATCTCCTGAAATAGATTAAAGATATCTGAAATAAATGAAAATGAACTACAAGAAACACAAAAGATAAATATCAGAAGTGGTCTACGTGGAGATAACTCCTATTAAAAATAAAAAGTACAGTTAAACAGTAACACAGTGTGTCATTCTGAAAATAAAGACAAACTGAAAATTTACTGAACTACAATGAAAGAAAAGAAATATATGAAACAATAAATCTATAAATAAAAGAAACAAAAATTAGTTTTCTGAAAAATAAAAGTGACAACAAAAGTCCGAATCGATCAAAGGAAGAGACCAGTAAGGAAATCCGTATAACATTGGACTGAATCAGGGGAACACAATCCGACACAGAACATTTTTGGCAAGCCGTCACATTCCCGACTTTGAACGGGCATTGCATAAATAAAATTGGGGGTTAAACCAGGTTTATTGATGCATCAACCTCTCGCTTATATGACGACTAACTATAGCTTCTGTGTGCCCAGATTGTGTTAAATGTCAAAGCTATAATATAGTCAGGGCGCACTACACTATTTCAATACGCCAATGTTTGACAGACTTCGAAAATAGTACTATAAAAAATAGTGCCTTGTAGTGACTCCAGCAAATTGATACATGTTATAATCAGCAAGATCATAGAATATTTCTAGGTGAATGACTGAGAGCAAAGAACAGTTGAAAAAACATGAATAAGTTGCATAACAAGCCATAACGGATCGAATGAAATACGACCAAATACCGATTATTATTATTGTAATAAATTTACCTAAAAATAGAAGGAAATATAAATAAGTATTTCTGAAATACAAGAATAATAATCTATATACCTAAAATTCAGAAAATCATATCAATTATCAAACAAAAATGTATGAAAATATACAAAATTACAATTAATATATCTACAAAATTATAGAAATCAAAATGTTAAATGTATCTACAATACAAAAATATAAATGTTAATGTACCTAAGATATAAAGAATACAAGTATTAATGTACCTGAAATACAAAACAAAATGTCTGAAAAATAATTCAAACTAGTGCATATTAATAATCTGTGAATAAATACAAAATAAGTAAATTAATAATACAGATATAATCACAATTGCTTACCTGCTGGATTCAGTACCTAAACTTGGATTCGAGTGATAAAGCTTTTACGTTTATAACTCTACTCAAAAGGAAAAGCTAAATTTGCAAATAAATATTATACACAAGTAAATGTATAAGCAAAGGTATATCTCAACAGGTTTCAACTAAGATTCAACTAAGTCAAAGAATCTCAAGATAAATCAACTAACTGGTCACTACTCAAGTAAACACAAGTCCAATACTAAACTGCCAACTACCTTGATCTAAACTAATAACCTTCACAATACACAACTTACTACAAGTCCAAAAATATAGTAAGACTGTAAGATAAGTGCTGAGGTAAGGTTCTAGGATACAGGTAGGATGTTGAGGGTGGTTAGTGTAGTTTAATACAGCACATGTTAGGCAAACTACTCAATCAGTATCACACAAATGTAGTTTTACTTTCTAACATTACGTTACTTTTAACTCCTTAGTTACTCCTTAGTTACTATGATTACTAAGTTTACTCTTAGAGACTAGTTACTTTTATGTTTTATATCAAGTGAAAGTTTAAGGTATTATGAAGCACACAATGTTATTATACAAATAACATAATTACAATGTACACAGACATACAAATATACTATGAACAATCACAACATGTAAACATAAATACACATACATGTACAACATACAACAGTTTCACATAAATGTCAATACACATATGATAAAGAACCCAAGTTACAATACAACATGTACAACACATACATGTAACACATATATAACACAATTAAAGTGTAAATATGATGTAGTGTGAAGTGGGAAAGTGTAATGTAATGCAGGACTCAATCAAATACAAGTATCTTCACCTACATGTAGACTGTAAGCTGTATGTGAAATGGTACGCAAGTACCCTAACTTACATGTTATCTACATGTGACAAAGTACTATCGACTTACATTGACTAAGTGTCAAGTTCTAATGTGCTCTGATTAAAGTGTAAGTACTACAATGTACAAGTGTACTACGAAGTACCTATCTCAGTTATGATAGCTCTATCAATAAATATAGAAAATCTCTAAGTTCAAATCAATGTATGTGTAGGTTAAACTATGTGTACAATGTTTTGTTCCAAGTGTAAAGCTGTACTATGATCACAAATAAATATGTAGTCTCTTGTCTATGTACACAGCTGCTAAGTAAT
>MJUU01006220.1:584-27553 GCA_002080025.1 Modiolus philippinarum
TTACCTAGCAACCATATCTTTTTTGATGCCTTTTAGTTTTAATTATTATTTTCAATGGTCAGATTGCAAAAAACCTTAATTGATTCTAATTTTGGTAAAGTTCCTGAAACTCTCAAAGACCCATTATTTTTAGGAATTCTACTTAGCAACCATATTCAATTATTTAGAGTTATAATGATGAATTTCAACTGTCAGGTTGAAAGAATCTTTGATTCTAATTTTGGTAAATTTCCTGAAACTCTCAAAGACCAATTACTTTTGGAATTTTACCTAGCAACCATATCTTTTTTGATGCCTTATAGTTTCAATGATGATTTTCAATAGTCAGATTACAAAAATCTTCGATTCTAATTATGGTAAATTTCCTGAAACTCTCAGACCTACTATTTTTTGGAATTCTACCTCGCAACCATATCTTTTTCAATTCCTTACAGTACTGAAGATCATTTTCAATAATCAGAGTGCAAAAGACTGATTCTAATTTTGGTAAATTTTCTGAAACTCTCAAAGACAGATTTCGTTTTAGAATTTTGCCTAGCAACCATATCTTTTTTGATGCCTTATAGTATCAGTGATCATTTTCCATTGTCAGATTGCAAAATTTTTTTATTCTAATTTTGGTAAATTTCCTGAAACTCTCAAAGACTCATTATTTTTTTGGAATTCTACCTAGCAACCATATCTCTTTCAATTCCTTACAGTAACAAGTGATGACCCTAAAGGATGTCTCGCCTGTCCCTGCTGGACTCTAAATTGATGTGAAATCTAAGTGAACTAATCAGAAAAGTGAACATGCTCACTAGACTGTGAAATTGAGGTCAAGGACAAAAGTCACCTGCCAGACTGACGTGTACTACCCAAGACCAACCTACATACCATATATTATCAACCTACCACTTCTAGTTATTGAGAAATGGACTTAAGCAGAAAAACTTAACGTGACCACTAGACCGTGAAATTGAGGTCAAGGACAAAAGACACCTGCAAGACTGACATGTACTACCCAAGACCAACCTACATACCAAATATTATCAACCTACCACTTCTAGTTATTGAGAAATGGACTTAACCAGAAAAACTTAACGTGGCCACTAGACCGTGAAATTGAGGTCAAGGTCACATGACAAATGTCAGACTGGCATATACCCAAATAAATCTTGCTATAGGACAAATATTTGTGAGTCTAGAGGCTGCAGTTGCTGAGAAATAGACTTGAATGTAAAAATTTAACAAAGTCACTGAACCATGAAATTGAGGTCAAAGAAACATGACAGGTGTCAGACTGGCGTGTACCCATATAGATCTCCCTACAAACAAAATATGACGGGTCTAGGTGTAACAGTTACTGAGAAAAGGACTTGAATGTGAAACTATGTCGCAATGTTTATGTGCTTATTGAACCATGAAAACAAGGTCAAGGTCATCCAAAATATATGCTGCTGGAAAGGTCATCACTTGGTGGTGCTGTGGACCAAAGATGATGTTTGTATGTATTACCCTTGAAAAGTTATGAAGGTTTTAGAAAAAAGTTTACGCTGCCGCCGCCGCCGCCACCGCTGTCGCCGTCGCCGCCGGATTGCTATACCTATGTCTCGCTTTCAGCGACTTTCGTCGCAGGCGAGACAAAAATGATGATTTTCAACAGCCAGATTGCAAAAATCTTTGATTCTAATTTTGGTAAAGTTCCTGAAACTCTCAAAGACCCATTATTTTTTGGAATTCTACCAAACTATATCTTTTTGGTGTTTTACAGTTACGATGATTAATTTAGTTTCAAAAACACTTGTCTTTTTTTACAAGGGGAGGGGGTCCAAAAAGGGGTAGCTGGGGGATTGCAATCTTCGATTGACTGTTTTTCATTGGAAAATGTGATCTTTTTCTGGATTTGGTGTTGTTCACTTCATATGGAATATAAGTCAATTTGGTTTTTTATGCAGACTTTATCATGGCTAGTAGGGCACATAGGGGCCAGCTTGATGTGTTATGCTGTGATCAATTCTGTATCAAAAACAAGATGTCCTATAAATTCACAAATGGATAAAAACTAGAGGCTCACATGAGCCTGTATGGCTCACCTGGTGACTGGTTTTATTCATTGTCGCCAAGAGATCATCCATTTTTATCCATACTAAACATCAGTTACTAAGAGGATATTCAAACAGTTTTGCCATCTTGGATGAGGTACAAACATAAGTCATAAGCCATGAAGGAAACCACCCAAGGACTATTGTGTTTGGTTCCTATTGGCTCAGTAGTTTCAGGGATGAAGATCTTTGAATGCATTTCCCATAGGGTCACTATGTAATACTATATTACCCTAGACAAGGCTTGAACATAAAAATCACAAACTTTGAAGGGGACCACCACTGGACTATTGTGACCATGTGTGGTTCCAATTGACTCAGTAGTTTCAAAGAAGATCTTACAATGCATTTCACAAAGGGTCCTTATGTTAAACTACATGTATGTTCCTCGCTGGCAGCCATCTTAGATGAGGCACTAACATAAAATTCACTCTCTGAAGGGGATCACCCAATGGACTATTTATTGTCACCAAGTTTGGTTCCCATTGGCCCAGTAGTTTTAGAGAAAAGATCTTTGAATGCATTTCCCATAGGGTCCCTAGTATGTTAAACTATGTTCCTTATTGGCTGCCATCTTGGATGAGATGCGAACCAGCAGGACACATGTAGAAATTGTAGTCCTTGATAAGCTTAACACTTTTGCAATTCAAACTCTATCTTAAGAAGTTATTGAAATAAAAGTAAAAACATAAAAATCATAAAATTCAAAGAAAAACGGGCTTTAACTCCTATATGGGTCATCAGATTTTCTTCAAAATTGCAGGACATGTAGATCTTGTTAAGCTGACCATTTTTGTAGTTTAAGCTTTCCCCCTATCTTCTATCATTTTCAATATAATTGACAAAAAGTATAAAAAAAAATAGAAAATATTATGGAAAAGGGCAATAACTCCAAGTTACTGGATTTTCTTCAAAACTGCAGGGTAGGTAGATCTCATCATGCCGATCATTTTTACTTGTGTCAGATTTTTGATATCTGTAATGCTTTTCAAGTTATTTGCAAAAATCAGCAATTTACCCCATGTTCTAATTTTAGTTACAGCACCCATGTTGTTTAGTCTTCAGACTAAATTTGAAAGAAGTTACCCTGGTGATGATCAAGGCCAAGTTTGCATAATATTGGCCCAGCAATTTCAAAGGAGAAGATCTTTGATGCCAACGCCGATGGACCCCAAGTGATGGCAAAGCTCACCTGGCCCTTTGGGCCAGGTGAGCTAATAAATACTTTTACATAGAGATAAGAAATAAGCTCAGACAAAAAATTTATTCCTGTGGTCAGACAGACAAATGAGGAGACAGATGGAAGGACGTGGAGAAAACACTATGCCCCTTGACTTATCATCACATCCCCGACTTATCATCATATGGCATAAAAACTTGCATGGGTTATACAATTTATTATCATAATAAAAAATTATATGGGTCCAATATATTATGTTTTTATTACGTGTATTACATAATCATAAAAATATCACAAGTGTATCTCATTTATATCCATACAATGTTTAAATGAAATAAATAAATGTCACTGTACACTTTTTTATATGCAATAAATATTACGAAATATTTACCAAGTTTGCTTAAATTTATGTTTTTGAAAAAACATAAAATAAATTAGTTTCTATCAAAGTCTAAAGTGCATGCACCTTGCACATGCTTGTCAGGCACCTGAATTTCTTACTTCACAAGATAATATAATTTTTTTAAAGTAATTATTGATAAGACGTCATTTTGTTATTTTTTTCTCTATGATCAGTTTTGCAAGTATTTCAGATTTATATGGACTTCCAAGTGTTTTGATTCCATCTGCACTGGGGAGACTAAGTTGTCGAAATGTGATAGTAACTACTTCACATGATTAGAGCTACAGAACCCCAAATAAATTATTTAAAGTAGTTACAAAGAAATAGAATCTACTAGTTTACTTGATATAGTTTGCTGCTATTATATTTCGTATCTAATGGGTCAAGAATGAAGTCCAGCCCCACCTTGAAAGTATTAAATTCAGAGTTAAAACACACAAAAAGTTCTATATCAAAAGTTCCTGTTTTGGAATGGCTCTACACATTTCTGATTGGATTGGGCATCTTATACCAGGATGCTGAACCTTCCAGTCTCATTTAGGTGAGGATGGATCTGAACTTAAAAGAATTTTCCCGACAATTTTTAACTAAGTTGAATGTGATTCATCACTCTGAAATGCTAACATCTACAACTAATAGTTTTCAAAACAAAAGTCTAAGGTATATAGTATCAGCAATTTTAGTTTTCAAACCTCCCAATTTACTCAAAACAAACTTTCATTTTAATGGAATAGCTCTCAGCCAATTAGTAGAATGAACTGGTCAACAACATCCAATATAAAATATTACGCTATGTCTACTACCTTTTTAATTTTTAAGATAATTTTCAGGAATCTCTCAATGAGAAAGAACAAGTAGATGCCTCCAAACACTGTGCAACTTTTCCATATATAATAATCGCTGATGTGGTGATCTTCTGTATACATCAGACCTAAAGCCTGCAAAGATATGAAATTATAATAAAGGGCTACGCGGAGCGCAGCATGATACGACCGCAGCATGTCGACCACTGAAATTTGAACAAGTGCAATATAAGGTGAATGTGGACACAGTAAAGAGCTTGACACAGTAACTAGATGGACATACTAAGATCTGAAAGAATAATTAGCTGGACACAAACTAGTGAAAAAAAACAAAAAAACATCTAAATCCGATGAGAAATAAAGATTTTACATATTTGTGAAAATTGCAATTTTGACCCCTTTGACCCCTTACAGCTCGGAAACGGTAAAAGATACGCAAAATTCGTTGCAATACTACTGAAAGCTTAAGACAGGAAGAATGTAAAGAAAAAAATCCCATCGAAATCCGATGAAAAATAAAAATTTTATGTAATCTGCACATTAGCAATTTCGACCCGTTTGTCCCCTCATAGCTACGAAAGGAAACATGTGATCAAATATCTAATAGTTAAGTGCCATATTAATTTTTCATATGGAATCCATTGAAAAAACTGCATCAAAATCGGACTAGAAATAAAAAAAAAAAAAATTTTGTGATTCGCCCCTTTTGGGCCTCATTTATCTCATGAAAGGTACATGCGATATGAAATCCTTTGACATGCACCTGATTTGAAATTTTCTCAGGAATACACTGAAAGAAACGCCTTCAAAATCTGATGAATAATAAAAATTCTACAGCCAATTATGTGAATACACCCAATTTTGCCCTTTTTGGCCCCTTTTTAAAAAACGGGAGGGGCCACAAAATCCAAAACCACTCAAAGTCTTTCTTTTGTGCCAAGGAACATTGTGTTAAAATTTCATAAGGATTGATTAATTGGAACTTAAGTTATTGACCAAAAACAAAAGTGTCTACAGACGACGACAGCGCTATACCATTATACTGTACAGCTCACACGGATGAACTCAAAGTCCTTGTTTTTGGGTGGATTTTCGCGACGTGGACTGATTAGCTGATTCCGTGTAGCAGGGTGGATGATCGCGGATGTCCACCTTAATTTACGTGACCCAACGTGGACAAATTTTTGAAAACGGAATCCTCGTGGAACCATCGCGGCCACACACTGTGACACAGAGAAATTAAGTTTTACATGTACATATGTTTAATTTTGTCGCAAGCATGCAAAGCGAGGAATATTTACATCTTTCTTCAATCGTATCCTAGGATTATTTACATTTCATTATTTGTCCCAAATCGTATCGTAGTTCATGAACGTAATCCAAGTGCATGTAAATAAATAAATAAATAAATAAAACATTCAACATTCCTAGATGTGTATTTGTTATCAAAAGCATGCTTCAATTGTTGATTGAGCGTCTCTACCTAATGTGTATTCATATTACCTGAGATATTGATTTTTTTCATTGGTCGGTTTTAGTTCTATTTTTAGAAAATTACCTATGCGTATCTATGTATATAATCTAATGGCTTCCGAAAGCACTCCTGCTTTATGTGCTATTTCCAGGCTTTATTTTAAATTTTAAGCGATTTATGATAAAGATTTGATAGAAAAGATTTTTGACAGAATATTTTGCTAAAAGTTACAAAGCCGAGACCTGACAAGTGACAATTACGCAACTATAAGACGCCGAGGGATTCTTGCTGTTGACATTGAATATTTTATTTTATTTTCCATCCGTGCAAAGTTCAGCTTGAAAATATTTGAAAGAACATTAATTTGACAGAAAATACATGGCTTTTTTCACGGCAACAAAACAACCAAAGTATTTGAGGCTTGCAATTATCGTAATTCTGAAATAACTATGACGATCCCATGGGAAAACTTGTTGCAAAGAAAATTCTAATTTAACTTCAACTTGCCAAACTTTCTGATTATAATACTTTGGGGGAAAAATGATCATTTGTTGACATTAAGCTAATTCCTTTCTAGTTATATTTTCAATGATTTATAAATGTTGACCCGCGATGATTCCGCGTTCAACACGATGTCACGAGGGGACCACACAGGTAAATATTTTGTCCACGTTCTCAATTTAGTTGTCCACGTTCAATATCGCGGTGGAATTCCACGTTTGGCAAAATTTGTCCGTGATGACAACAAGGATTTTGCGTTTTCCATGTGAGCTGTACAGTATGACCTCAATTTTTTCGCGGTCGTATAACCCTATAACTGGATATATAACACTTCAAAGTTACAATTTATGATTTTTACAGGACCTAAAAGTCTATATCCCTACAAATAATAATTATTTAAGTTCTTTGCTGCAGTAATATGTATTTGCAAAGTCCAGCAAACACACAAAAACAACCCCGGGTGTTGCCGAAAACAAGCTTTTGGATCCACAAATGACCATAAGTTTATTACCAATTAATTTACTAAATGTCTTTGCTGTCATACCTCAGGTATCAATACTAACAGTCCACTGGCAGCCAAACTTCCTACTGCAAGTGCCACCATAAATATGAGGACTTTCTGGTAGTATGTCTTCTTCATACAGGGCAACACAACAGCACCAGACAGTGAGCAGACATTGATGATAGTCACGAACAGGAAACCAAATCCCCATGCTGAAAAACATAATAACACAACTGTCTGTAACAAGACTATATCAAATCTTCAAGTTGTGATCAATCTAATTAAAATTAGATCTACAAATTAATTGTTCCCTATAGTCACTGCATGGTAGATCTAACAACATCCCATTTTACTTTCTGTTCTGTGACCTTTGACATCAACCAATCAGAATCCAGTCTTCATGATTTTGAAGACATAAACTTTATGATAAAAGCCGAGGATTTCAAATGAATCATCGAAACAGAAAGGAAATTTGGGATGTTGTTAGATCTACCATGCAGTGACTACAGGGAACAATTTGTAGATCTAATTTTAATTAGATTGGTTGAAAATATGATGAAAATTTATTAGAACTGATTCATTAAATCTGTCCCTACTGTGTGTTTGTGACTTGTATATCTTTCATCAGCTTAGGATTTTAAACAAACACATTGTCATTAGAAGTGAAGGGAAAGAGACTTAACCCTGTGTAGATTGTAAAAGCTTTTTTCTCATAAGTTTTAAAAGTGAACCCCCAGTTAAGATAAAAATCACACATTTTGAAGACCAATTATTATACTTGCTACAAGTCTCGATGTTATATTTGCCACTTTAATAATTGTCACTTAAAGAGACTGACCATCAAGAAATCAGACAGATCCAATATTATGGCTGGCAAAAAGGTTAAAATCTGTTCTAACCAAATGTTTAGTTTCATTCTAAAGTTGAACTTACACAAATATCCAAACAAAAAGATAATTTTCCATATCTGCCATGGATGACCCAAAATATACTTTTAAAACTTCTTTAACAGAATTTTGTACAAATCATGGACTTATCTCCTCTAATTTTATATTTTCTTATGCTTTCTATCTACCTTATTTCTCTATAATTAATTATTAACAAGAGGCTCTCAAGAGTCTGTATCGCTCACCTGGGTCATATGCAGCACTATAATCGAAATTTATGGTCCATCTTTGGTGGTGTATGTACATAACCAGAGGCTCCCTGGAGCCTATATCGCTCACCTGGCTTTCAGTTGCCACAATCAAGCTAACATTGCAAATTATACAGTTGAACTTCAGTCTCTCAAACTTTGATAGAGCAAACACCACCATTAACTTGGACTCTATTTTAAGTCTGATCATGTTTTACTGTACTTCTTTGTTGGGCTTTTTTGACAAATTGTCTTGCTAAGGACCACTTTCGACACTAGTTTTGAAGTCGAGACATCATTTGGTAAATGGCAGTCAACAACAATTATATCTTTAAGTTACGACATCAATATCTATTCGGAAACCAAATTTCATTGAAATCGGACAATGTTGAATTTTCCCACCTTTTTGGCGGCCATTTTGAAAATGGCAGTCAACAAACTATTTTCAACACCAGTTTTGCAGTAGTGACATCAATATCCACTTGGAAACCAAATTTCATTGAGATCAGACAATGCTGAATTTTTCCGCCTTTTTTGGCAGCCATTTTGAAAATGGCGGTCAACCAATAATTTTCACGTCAGTTTTGAAGTGGCCACAGCATTGCAAACATTTTATCAATTGACACTTAACCTTCATCTTCTATAGTTTTGGAAATAAAAGATGAAAAATATGAAAATTTTGAAAATTCCGTGAAAAAAGGGTGATAACTCCTACAAGGGTTTTTGGATTATCTTCAAAATTTCAGGGTGGGTAGATCTTGACATGCTGAACATTTTTGCAATTAAAAGTTGACTTGTATCTCTTATAGTTTTTCTGATAAAAAATTAATAAATTTAAAATTTTGCAAATTTTACAGAAAAAGGGCAATAACTCCAAGATGGGTTTTCGGATTTTCTTCAAAATTGCAGGACAGGTAGATCTTGCTATGCTGATCACTTTTGCCTCGTCAGATTTTTGATATCTGTAATGATTTTGAGTTATTTGCAAAAAACAGCAATTTACCCCTATGTTCTATTTTTAGTAACAGCAGCCATGTTGTTTGGTCTTCGGACTAATCGAACACAATTTTTAATCTGCATACCCTGGTGATGCTTCAGGCCAAGTTTGGTTACAATTGGCTCAGCAGTTTCAGAGGAGAAGATTTTTGAAATTGTTGATGGACGACAGACGGACGACGGACGGACGACGGACGCAAAGTGATGGCAAAAGCTCACATGGCCTTTTAGGCCAGGTGAGCTTAAAATCAGAAACTTTTTATAAAATTGAATTAAAATTGTTCAAGCAGTTTCAGAGAAGATTTTTGAATGCAGTTTCCAATCTTAAAGGGCCTATGTTAAACTACGTTCCCTGCTGGCATCTATTTAGCATAAAACTTCGAAGAGGGTCACCCAAGGACTATCATATCAAAACTCTACTGTTCAAGGAGTTTCAAAGCAGAAGATCTTTTTATGCATTTCCCATTTGGTCCTATGTTAAACTAAGTTTTGCCACTGGTGGCCATGTCAGAAGACGGATCAGCAATTCAGCACCAAAGTAACAAACTTGGTCAAAATCTCACAAGTTTCATTTATGCAATGTTTAATTTGAATCCATTCAGTGGTTTTCTATTATATCTTTGTATGCATTTTCCCTTAGGGTATAATTCATTGCTGGAGGCTATATTGGATAATGGATCAGCACTGAAGAAACAACACTTGGTCTGACTCAGCTTCTCATAAGCATCATTTATGCAAAGTTTGGTTTAAATCTATTCAGCAGTTCTCTAGAAGAAGATCTTCTGTTAAATTAAGTTCACAGCTGGTGACACTTGGTCAGCACCTGACAGGCATCATTCATGTCATGCTTGATTTAAATCCATTCAGCAGTTCTCTAGAAGATCTTTGTGCGCATTTCCCATAGGGTCTGATGCTGTGGGTCATATACAATGACGGATCGGCACCTAAGTAAAAATACTTAGTCAGCATCTCATAAGCATTATCAATGCCAAGTATGGATTAAGGCAATTCAGTGGTTCTCAAATAGAAGTTCTTTGTATGCATTTACCATTGGGTCCAATGTTAAAATTTAGTTCCCAGCTGGTGGCCATGTCATATGACGGATCGGCACCAAAGTAGTAACACTTGGTCAGCACCTCATAAGCATCATTCATGCCAAGTTTGGTTCGAATCCATTCATTTGTTCTCAAGAAGTTCTTTGTATGCATTTTCCAATAGGGTCCAATGTTGAAATTAAAATCCCCGCTGGCGGCCATGTTGGATGACGGATCGGCACCAAAGACACAACACTTGGTCAGCACCTCATCAGCATTATTCATGCCAAGTTTGGTTCAAATCCATTTGGTGGTTCTCAAGAAGAAGTTCTTTGTATGAATTTTCCCATTAGGTCTAAAAGTAAACTAAGTTCCCCGCTGGCGGCCATCTTGGAAGAGGTCAGAAAACTTGAACATGTTCAATACAATATAGTCCTTAACATGCTGAACATTTTTGCAATTTAAACTTAACCTCTATCTGTTATAGTTTTTTTTAATAAAAAATAAAAAACATCAAAATTTTGAAAATTTTATAGAAAAAGGGCAATAAGTCTTAGACGGGTCATCAGATTTTCTCCAAAATTTCAGCATGGGTAGATCTTCTCATGTTGATCATTTTTACCTCGTCAGGTTTTTGATATCTGTTACAGTTATTGAGTTATTTGCCAAAAACTGTAATTTACCCCTATGTTCTATTTTTAGTAACAACAGCCATGTTGTTTGACCTAAGACACACAAAATAACAAATTTGAAACTAGATACCCTAGTGATGATTCAGTTAAAGTTTGGTTCCATTTGACCCAGTGGTTTCAGTAGGATAAGATTTTTGAAAGTGAGCTAACGACGGACGGACGACCGATTCCAAGTGATGGCAATAGCTCACCCTGGCATAGCCAGGTGAGCTAAAAAGCAAACTAATTTATGAAGAGCATGTGTTTGTGATTCCAAAATAGTAATAGATTTTAGATAACAAAAATTGTCATGTGCCAGCCCCTGTCCGACTTTCCCATGGACATGCTATTAATAATTATCTATGAAAATGTGAAGTATATGATTTCACAACAGTATTGTCAACAAATTCAGCTTCTATCAGAGAGATTAGATAAAACATCAAGACTTGTATTCAGTCAAATAAAAATTAAAACGAATATGCATACACTAACAGATATATGCTCTATAAGACCAAAACAAATATATATGTGTTACCTATTACAAGGAATTTTTAAAATAGGGTTGGTAGGTCGGCAAGACATTTTTTATTGGGTTTTTTGTTTGTTTGTTTGTTTGTTTTTTTGCTACATATTTTTCACCCATTGCATTGTATTTCATTGCCATATTTCCAGTATATAGTCCTATTGCTAAAACATGAAGCGTAATCTGACCAGTAAAAATGATAGATTTTAACCATTCTTCGTGTGTTTTCTGATGAATAATGCTAGCGGTTGTAGACATAAACATATCTGAGTGGTGTTACTACCCACAAAACAGAAGAATGCCACTAAACTATAGAGGATGCACAAAGACATTTTGAAGTATGGAAAAAAATGCTAGGTTAATCCAAAGGAAAAATTAGGGTGGGTCGGGTAACCAGAAACACACATTTTTTTTGCCAAAGGCTCATGTGATGCTGAGAATAATGTAGATGAAGTACAAGCCAGTATAGTCCTTTAGCTATCAAATTATAATTAGCAAACCTTGATATGATTTAGGTGCAGGCTTATGGATTTCTGTTTGAACTTTAACCCCTTGACACGACGTCAACTGATACAACAGGTCAGGTGCAATACTATATATATCTTCTATGGTAAGTGACCTGTTTGTAGGTATGGCATGTAACTTCAGAATATCCTCTATAGATAAACACTGAAAAAAAATGTTAGAAAATTAAATCAACACAAGGCTTAATTTATAGACCTGTCAGAGTAAAATATAATTTAATTGTTGTACTTAATCTTGAAGAATGAAAATACACTTCAAAATTAAATATATTATAAAATGAAAGGGTCAATAATTGATATTGAAAACTAAAATTTTCTTGGGCTACTCATCCTTGAAAACAGTACAAGAGTGTCAATGTCTTTTTCCAAACAGGACCCTTGTTCAAAGTAGCAAAATGGTGAAAATTGGAATCCTATTTTAAACTTAAACTTATAACATTATTCCTATTAGTATATTCATCATTAATAGAAATCAGGCTTTAAAATTTCCACTCGCTGTACGTACTGGCATACATGACAAGAAGTCAAAAAGCAATAAACTTTACAGCAGTACACTCGTACCACATACATTTTAATACTCCTATATTCATAAATGCATATGTATTGGATAAGAAAGAAATGACTCTCAAAGTCCATGTTGAGGATATGGATGTTTCAAAATCTCACAAGTTTCATTTATGCAATGTTGAAATTGAATCCATTCAGTGGTTTTCTATTATATCTTTGTATGCATTTTCCCTTAGGGTCCAATTCATTGCTGGAGGCTATATTGGATGATGGATCAGCACAGAAGAAACAACACTTGGTCAGCTTCTCATAAGCATCATTTATGCAAAGTCTGGTCTAAATATATTCATCAGTTCTCTAGAAGATCTTCTGTTAAATTAAGTTCACAGCTGGTGACACTTGGTCAGCACCTGACAGGCATCATTCATGTCATGTTTTTTGGATTTAAATCCATTCAGCAGTTCTCTAGAAGATCTTTGTGAGCATTTCCCATAGGATCCAATGCTGTGGGTCATATACGATGACGGATCTGCATCTAAGTAAAAATACTTAGTCAGCATCTAATAAGCATTATCAATGCCAAGTATGGGATAAAGCAATTCAGCGGTTCTCAAAAAGAAGGTCTATGTATGCATTTTACTATTGGGTCCAATGTTAAAATTTAGTTCCAAACTGGCGGCCCTGTTGGATGACAAATTGGCACCAAAGTAGTAACACTTGGTCAGCACCTCATAAGCATCATTCATGCCAAGTTTGGTTCAAATCCATTCATTTGTTCTCAAGAAAAAGTTCTTTGTATGCATTTTCCCATAGGGTCCAATGTTAAAATTAAGATCCCCGCTGGCGACCATGTTGGATGACAGATAGGCACAAAAGTAACAACACTTGGTCAGTACCTCATCAGCATCATTCATGCCAAGTTTGGTTCAAATCCATTTGGTGGTTCTCAAGTTCTTTGTATGAATTTTCCCATTAGGTCAAATAGTAAACTAAGTTCACCGCTGGCGGCCATCCTGGAAGAGGTCGGAAAACTTTAACGTGTTCAATAAAATATAGTCCTTAACATGCTGAATATTTTTGCAATTTAAACTTGACCTCTATCTCAAAGTATTTTTGAAATATAGGACAAAAAGTATAAAATCACGAAAAATTTGACCAATGAAGGGCCAAAACTCATATATAGGTACTTTGATTTTCTTCAAAATTTCCATGTGGGTAGATCTTAACATGCTGAACATTTTTGCAATTTAAACTTACCTCTATCTGTTATATATATTTTTTTTAATTAAAAATAAAAACATCAAAATTTTGAGAATTTTATGGACGGGTCATCAGATTTTCTTCAAATTTTCAGCATGGGTAGATCTTCTCATGCTGATCATTTTACCTCGTGTCAGATTTTTTATATCTGTAACGGTTTTTGAGTTATTTGCCAAAAACTGTAATTTACCCCTATGTTCTATTTTTAGTAACAGCAGCCATGTTGTTTGACCTATGACATACAAAATAACAAATTTGAAACTAGATATCCTAGTGATGATTCAGTTGAAGTTTGGTTTCATTTGACCCAGTGGTTTCAGAGGAGAAGATTTTTTAAAGTGAGCTAACGACAGACAGACGATGGACGACGGACGCCAAGTGATGGCAATAGCTCACCCTGGCATAGCCAGGTGAGCTTATAAAAAATACATCATGTGCATTGGTGTATTTGCCAAAAAACACAAGTTATGGGTCCAACTTTCCTCGTCTTTCAGGTTCCGGAAATTATTACTGCCCCACAACTTGTTTTTTTTATATATCATGATATATCTGTAAATTATACCTTCTGTCACGTTCCAATGAAAAAAACTATTGCCTTTAGTATTTGTTCTTGCACAAAATTGATATGGAAAATATATTTCCCTGACTACATAACATTAATGCAAAAATGATTCTAGTAGATTAGAGATGGGTGAACAAACAAATTAATCATGGCCCTGTGTAATGGCACTTACTTGCCCAAAGCAAAAAAAATGTGTTGAAATCACCTAATATTTTTCATTATTTTGTAATTCATTTGCAAAGAAATAGATGGTGAAATGATCATCAATATACAAAAATGTATTACAGGTACAAAACATCTGTTACAAGACAACATGTTATAAATGTTTAATATAAAAGATGAATTTATATAATGTTGTAGAAATTGGAATTTAATCAGGCATAAGACCATACAATAAAATATGCCATGTATACATTAAATATAATCTTTAGACATGCTTAATATATACTAGTAATACATAATGGCAAACAATTGCCAAAGCAAAAACAATAATAAAATGGAAAAGATAAAAAATTGCAAAAAAAAAACACTGCAATTCAAATGAATGGGAAAGGAGACAACATTACAAAGACAAAACAAACAAGAACACCAACAACACTGTGGCACTAGCAGTTGGAATATCCTTACAAAAGGAAAAATTTACATAACTTAAAACTCGAAACGCAGAGCATGAAAAGTATTGACTTCTTTGCCATGACTCACTTAACAAAAGTCAAGAACTGGAAATTAAGTTTTTCAAACTATAGCAGCTAGATTAATTGAGACTTTGTAAAACAAAAGATATGCTATAACCAGATGAAAAAAGATATTTTTCTTATTTTTTTCAAATTATACATTTTTTGTGTACCATACAGAAAATGGGTTTGACATTTATATCCCTTGCTTGTGTTGGTTTGTTCAGATGGTTAAAACCTTTCCAAACATAGTGAATGAAAGGATATGGAGTACATTTTGTAAATGTATATGAGACAAAGTCTCTACAAATACATGGTAAAAACAAGCAAAGGAACAACGCTTTTTTTATTGTTCTTCATCTTGAAGTCACCATGAGGCCTTCAACAATGAGCTTTGCTCATACCTCATAGTAAGATCAAGACGGCCCCTAGCACTGGTTTGAGCAGAATTCTTTGCTAATTGTCGAACAACACTACATCCATGTCTTTCCTGGTCTTGGATGCGGAGTTGTCAACAAAAATTAATTAATACATGTATGTGTCACTGAAATCCAACAAATACAATGACGTACTTCAGGAGTTGTAACAATATATATCTAGCTATAGGCCATAACATAATATATCCTAGATTCTTATCCCTGCCTGTCAAGAGTTTTTCACCTGCCACAAAAGATTTTATTTTGATTTTTTGCCCGTTTGGGTATATCGTATATTTCTTTTCAATTGACAACATTTTTAAAAAAATCTTACAAAAAAATTTTTTTTTTTTATTTGCCAGCCAACTCTAAATTTTGAGGAAAATGGATGAGAATCTACAAATTATTTTATCATGGCCTTATAAACATCCATCAATTGATCTAAATCACAGCCAATACAATCACAAGAAAAAGTTAAGAGGAACGTCTAGATATGATTTGGAGGAACCTTGAAAAATGGTAAACAAAGCTCTTTTTTGGTGCCTTGCTTATGTATTAAAGCACAAATTAAAAAATGTCATCATACCCTCTGACGATTCCCTTGTGATGTTTAAAAATATCTTCTCAATTTACTTAGTGTGGATCGTATTGCAAGGCAATACAGAAGTCCCCACCAGTTGAATAGCTTGTTATACCAGCAAAAATAGGTAAAGAAGAAAAGTTTTCTGAGCCGAAGGCCCATAACTCCGTCAAAAATAAATGGACCTAACCCATACTCAAACTTGATCTTTAAACAATAGTGGTTGACTATCAATGCAAATATCAGCTTAATATTTGAAACTGTAGCTTAATATCTGAAACTGTTTAGAAAAAAAAGTCCGGAAAACCTATAGTTTCTAAGTCAAAGGCCCATAACTCCATCCAAAATCAATGGACTGGAACCAAACTCGAACTTGATCTGTAGCTCATAGTGGTAGACTAACATAGCAAATATTACCTTCATATCTGGAGCGGTTTAGAAAACTAGAGGCTCCCAGGAGCCTGTATCGCTCACCTGGCTTTCAGTTGCCACAATGAAGCTAACATTTTAATAAGTCATACAGTTGAAGTTAAGTCTCTCAACTTTGTTAGCTCATGACCACCACCAATATCTTAAACTGTATTTAAAGTCTGATCTTGTTTTACTATATTTCTTTGTTGCCCATTTTTGACAAAAGTGTACTTGCTTATGACCACTTTCAACACCAGTTTTGAAGTTGAGACATAATTTTGTAAATGGCGGTCAACAACAATTTTTAAAACCATATTTTTAGGTTACCACATTAATATTTATTTGGAAACCAAATTTCTCTGAAATACGAGAATGTTGAATTTTCCTGCCTTTTTGGTGGCCATTTTGAAAATGGCGGTCAAGAAACAATTTTCCACACAACTTTTGAAGTCGCAACATCAATATCCACTTGGACACCAAATTTCATTGAAATCATACAATGTTGAATTTTCCAGCCTATTTTGGCAGCCATTTTAAAATGGCGGTCAGTGAACAATTCTTAACATCAGTTTTGAATTCACAACATCGATATCCACTTGGAAACCAAATTTCATTGAAATTGGACAATATTGAATTTTCCGGACTTTTTTGCCGGCCATTTAGAAATGGCGGTGAATGAACAATTTTTAACATTGGTTTCAATTTGCGACATCAATACCCATAGGCTCTGTAAGTCTCGTCAGGTGACCCCCGAGAATATACGTGAAATGTTGTTACCGGGTACATTGTGCATATGTAGTACTATGAGAAATTGTTGGATTTTTAGTTCACAGTTCAAATTAAGAGTGGGATTCCTTTTCTTTGAACCAGAATATTTTATTCTTGAAGAATCAAACACTTTATAATCTTTACCTAGACTGAAATTAATCAAAATAACACATTTTCTATGTAACGTCCAGTGAAGTTTGTCCCGGAAGTGAGAAAGTCGGATGACGGTTTTAGTGCATTATATGTTAAGAGTTCTGGACTTTGAAAGTTAAATTCTAACGAGACTTACAGACCCTATTTGGAAACCAATTCCATTGAAATTGGACAATGTTAAATTTTCCTGCCTTTTTTGGCAGCCATTTTGAAAATGGCGGTCAACAAACAACTTTCAGCATCTGTTTTGAAGTCGCAACATCAATATCCACTTGGAAACCAAATTTCATTGAAATCGGACAATGTTGAATTTTCCCGCCTTTTGTGAAGGAAGCCATTTTTTAAAATGGTGGTCAACGACAATTTTTAACATTGCTTTGAATTTACGACATCAAAACCTATTTGGAAACAAAATTCCATTGAAATTGGACAATATTGAATTTTCCCGCATTTTTTTTTGGCCATTTTGAAAATGGCAGTCAACGAACAATTTTCAGTATCTGTTTTGAAGTCGCAACATCAATATCCACATGGATACCAAATTTCAATGAAATCAGACAATGTTGAATTTTCCCGCCCTTTTTTTTGGCAGCCATTTTGAAAATGGTGGTCAATGAACAATTTAATTTATACACCAGTTTACACATGCCATAGCATGGCAAACATTTTAATCAATTACACTAAACCTTCATCTTCTCTACTTATGGATATAAAAGACGACAAAATATGAAAATTTGAAAAATCCATGAAAAAGGGCAACAACTCCTACAAAGATTGTTGGATTTTCTTGAAAATTTCAGGCTGGGTAGATCTTGATATGCTGAACCTTTTTGCAATTTACACTTGACCTCTATCTGTTACACCTTTTAAAATAAAAAATATATATATTGAAATTTAGAAAATTTTACGGAAAAAGGGCAATAACTACAACACTAGATTTCGGATTTTCCTTAAAATTGCAGGGCGGGTAGATCTTAAGATGCTGATTATTTTCACTACCGATCATATTTTTGATATCTTCTAAGGAGAAGATTTTTTTAAAAATTGATGACAAAAAGTATCAAATTTCTTAAATTTGACCAATAAAGGACAAAAACTCCTATATGGGTAGTGAGATTTTCTTCAAAATTTCAAGGTGGGTAGATCTTGATATGCTGAACATTTCTGCAATTAGAGTTGACCTCTATCTGTTATAATTTTTGCGATAAAAAATAAAGAATATCAAAATTTTGAAATTTTCAGGGAAAAGGGGCAATAACTCTAAGACGGGTTTTTGGATTTTCTTCAAAATTGCAAGGCAGGTAGATCTTGTCATGCTAATCATTTTTACTCCTTTTCATTCATATTTTTTGTATCTGTAATGGTTTTTGAGTTATTTGCCAAAAACAGCAATTTACCCCTATGTGCTATTTTTAGTAACGGCACCCATGTTGTTTGGTCCTCGGACTAATCGAACACAATTTTGAATCTAAATACCCTGGTGATGATTCAGGCCAAGTTTGGTTCAAATTGGCCTAGCAGTTTCAGAGGAGAAGATTTTTGAAAAAGTCTAAGACAGACGGACAGACACACGGACTGACAGACGCCAAGTGATGGCAATAGCTCACATGGCCTTTCGGGACAGGTGAGCTAAAAAGTCCGGAAAACCTATATTTTACCAAAATTTTTCTAAGTCAAAGGCCCATAACTCCATCTAAAATCAATGGACAGTGACCAAACTTGAACTTCATTTGTAACTCATAGTGAGACTCACATAGCAAATATAAGCTTCATATCTGGAACAGTTTAGAAAAAAGTCCGGAAAACCTACATTTTACCAAAATTTTCTATGTCAAAGACCCATAACTCCCTCCAAAAATAATGGACCGGAACCAAACTCAAACTTGATCTGTAACTCATAGTGGAAGACTCAAATAGAAAATATATGCTTCATATCTGGAACGGTTTAGAAAAAAAGTCCGGAAAAACCTATATTTTACCAAAATTTTTCAAGTCAAAGGCCCCTAACTCTGTCCAAAATCAATGGACCGGAACCAAACTCAAACTTGGTCTGTAACTTATGGTGGTAGACTTACATACCAAATATTAGATAAATATCTCTTATAGTATGGGAAAAAAGTCCGGAAAACTGAGTATGATGGACTGAATGAATGACAGACGGACTGACGGAGCGCAAACCTAAAGTCCCCTTCGGCGAAGCCGATAGGGGACTAATAATCAACGTACATTTAGAACATTTGGCAATCGGAGCCAGAAAATTTGTATCTGACCCTCTTCTTACTGCAAAATGCTCTAAAAGTCATGAATTAATGACAGAATGAAAAGATATTTTGCTTCAGAACAATGTTAATCTTATAAAGGTATGATGACATTCTTAATTTTTCAAATTATAGCAGGACACCAACAAACAAGAGGCTCTCAAGAGCCTGTATCGCTCACCTGGCCCTTGATTAACATAGACATTTTATGTTAAAGAGTCCTTATATATAATTAAACTATAAATCCAATATCCCTTATTAGTTAAAGGGGAGAAGACCTCTGTTAGTTTAACATTGGACCCCAAGGGAAACACTAAGTTCCCTGCTGGCTGTCATGTTGGATATCGCGCTGACTTGAAAAACACCTTTTTGCAAGGGACCACTCAATGACTATTGCTGCCAAGTAATGTTCTAATTGGCTCAGTAATTCAGAGGAGAAGATCTTTGAATGTGTTTTCCCATAGGATCTAATGTTAAAACTATGTTCCCCACTGGCGGCCATGTTGGATATAGTGCAATCCTGAAAAACACTTTTTTTGCAAGGGACCACATAAGGACTATTGTGGCCAAGTATGGTTCCAATTGGTTCAGTAGTTTCAGAAAAGAAGATCTTTGAAAGTGTTTTCCCATAGGGCCCAATGTTAAAACTATGTTTCTCCTGGCGGCCATCTTGAATATGGCACTGACCTGAAAAACACATTTTTTGCAAAGGACCACCTAAGGACTATCGCAGCCCAGTAGTTTCAGAGGAGAAGATCTTTGAATGTGTTTTCCTATAGGGTCCAATGTTAAACTATATCCCCCACTGGCAGCCATGTTGAATGTAGTGCAATCCTGAAAAACACCTTTTTGTAAGGAACCACACAAAGACTATTGTGACAAAGTTTGGTATCAATTGGCTCAGTAGTTAATCAGGGAAGAAGATCTTTGAAAATGTTTTCCCATAAGGTCCAATGTTAAAACTATGTTTCCCGCTGGGGACCATCTTGAATACAGCACTGACCTGAAAAACACCTTTCTTGCAAAGGACCACCTAACGACTATTGTTCCAATTGCCCCAGTAATTTCAGAAAAGAAGATCTTTGAATGTGTTTTCCCATAAGGTTCAATGTTAAAACTGTGTACCCCTCTGACAGCCATGTTGATTGTAGCACAATCCTGAAAAACACCTTTTTTGTAAGGGACAACCCAAAGACTATTGGGGCCAAGTTTGCTACCAATTGGCTCAGTAGTTTCAGAGAAGAAGATCTTTGAAAATGTTTTCCTATAGGGTCCAATGTTAAAACTATGTTCCCCGCTGGCAGCCATCTTGGAAATTGCGCAGACCTAAAAACACCCTTTTTGTAAGGAACCACCCAATGACTATTGTGACTGAGTTAGGTTCCAATTGGCTCAGTAGTTTCAGAGAAGAAGATCTTTGAAAGTGTTTTCCCATAGGGTCCAATGTTAAAACTATGTTCCTGCTGGCGACCATCTTGGAAATCATGCGGACCTGAAAAACACCTTTTTTGTAAGGGACCACCAAAGGACTATTGTGGCCAAGTTTGGTTCCAATTGGCCCAGTAGTTTCAGAGAAAGAGAATTTGAAACGTTTTTTTTTCATAGGGTCCAATGTTAAAATTTGGTCCCAGCTGGCGGCCATCTTGGATGACGTACAGACCTGAGCAACACAATTTTTAAAGGGGACCACCCAAGGACTATTGTGGCCAAGTTTGGTTTCAATTGGCCTGGTGGTTTCAGAGGAGAGGATCTTTGAATGAAAAGTTTACGGACGGACGACCTCTGTCCCCTCTTATAAACCTCATTTCTTGTTTCTTGGTTTTTTACTTGGGGGAGGGGGTGTCACTTCAGATGTTTGATGAGATAGGATGAACAGAACCAAAGGAATAGGTACCTTTTTCTTGCTTCCTATTACTGTGAAAGTACTATTGTCTGTGGTGTTCCAATTTTTGTGGATTTCTTGGTTCGATAAAACCACGATATTAAGTTCCCAACGAAATGCATTTCCCCCCTTAAGTTTTAATGCATATAATTTGAAACCACGAATTTAACGAAGTACCCACAAAATAGTGATATTTAAGAAAACCACAAAAATTGATGTCCACGAATAAAAGTACTTTCACAGTATGTGATAAAGGTATCAAATTGTGATGAAAATATGTGATAAGGACAGCAAATTTCAGATAGGATTAATTAAAGGTCAACATATTGAACATGTTGAATCTACATTGAAAAGGTGTAATTTCACTAATTTTTTATTAAAATTAAGGATTTTTTGTTCAATTTAAATGCTTACACCCAAATTTATAACATGTATATCATGTGATTAGGTTTATTTCCCTGCTGAAAAATATGGGATAAGGTCACCATTTTTGAGATTCTATAATAAAAGATTATAAGGGTGGTGGTCCTGATGCGCAAGTGGCCCACCCCTACCAAAAAATATATAAAAGGAGCCCCCTGATGTTCCTGTGGCTCACCCCTACCAAAAAATATATAAAATGAGCCCCTCCCCCAAAGTTTTTTTACTTTTGAGTTCTAACTACCCTACACCTACACTTTAAGTTCTGAAGCCCCCTGAGGAGTTCTAAGATTATCAGGATCTATTTATATCCAATCTCTTGCAATAGGAATGTCATACACTGTTATATAAATGATGCAAAGACTGAAGCAGGTCAATTCCATATTTAATTGTTTAATGTACTAATGAAAAATGACTGCTATAAAAAAGAATTATTACATGCACATCTCATATAGATAAACTGCAGCAAAGGAAACGTTACTGTGTTAATTACTGAGAGAAGGTAGTACACTGAATACCATATTTCATTTACAGGTAAACAAGCTAATTAAAGACTTAACAAAGCCTGTAAATATAGCAGCTGCAGTTCTTTATTAAGTCTTAGTATTTTGCATGTGAGGTCAAACAATGAATTAGGAGGTCAGTTCAAATGCATGATTTTACTAGTTGTTATGGTCAGAGTGCATTCTTTCACTTGCAATAGTCTTTATACACAACAGGTAATTTACTGAATTTAAAAATATCCCTCCAAAAATTGAACTGAAATTGAAAATTTCAGGACTACTAGTAAATGCTGCTGTCCGAAATTTAGAACAATAAATTACATGTTAGGCAACATCAAATTAATTAACAGATTCTCATCCCCACCCAACCCATTTTTTCTGAGCTCAATTTTTTTTTATTTTCAATTTTTCAGAAATTTCCTTTAAATTCCTATCAATTTTAGTGAAAATCAGTAAAAAATATAAAATAAAACCCTCCCACCCGCCCCAGATTTTTTGATACAGGTGGATGAGAATCTACAAATTAACTTGATAGGGCCTTACATGTGTAGATGGAAACTTGCTTTAGAGAATACAATACCTATCTGTATTATGGAATAATTAAATGTCAGAAACATGGCAATTGATCAACCTGCATTGTTATGAAATGTGAAGTAATTATGATCAATATGTTGCTATAGTCATGATAGAAATAAATGTCTTGATTAAAACAGGAATTAATACATGAATTCAAAATGTTATATACATTAAAAGGCCACATATATCATCTAGACATCTAGAAGTAAATAGATGATCTAACTAGCTGAATAACTTTCACAAATGAAGGGGATCCTGTATCCTCGTCTTTGATAATTCATGAGGAAAAACCAATGTTCGAAAGAGGCTTCCAAGAGCCTGTATTATTCAGCTGGACCATGGTTGAAATAGTAATTTCAGAGATCTGAATAACATATTTCCCATAGGGTTTACTGTTTAAAACTATGTTCCCCACTACTGGAGGAATCCTTTAATTGGGTACATATCATGCAGACCTTTCTGATACAAATTCAAATTTTTAGCTCACCTGGCCAAAGGCAATGTGAGCTTTTGCCATCACTCGGCGTCCCCTGTCCGTCCATCCGTCTGTCTGTTAACTTTTATTCGAAGATCTTCTCCTCTGAAACTACTGGGCCAATACTACGCAAACTTGGCCTGAATCATCACCAGGGTATGCTCTTTCAAGTTTGTGATTTTTATGTCAGTAGACCATACAACATGGCCGCTGTTATTAAAAATAGAACATAGGGGTAAATTGCTGTTTTTTGCAAATTACTCGAAAACCATTACAGATATCAAAATTCTGTCAGGGATAAAAATGATCAGCATGATGAGATCCACCTGCAATGCAATTTTGGAGAATATCCGTTTACCCATCTTGGAGTTATTGCCCCTTTTCCATAAAATTTTCAGTTTTTCGTTACTTCTGGTCTTATATATTGAAATTGATAGAAGATAGAAGTGAATTTTGTATAACAAAAATGGTCAGCAGTAAGATCTACATGTCCTGCTATTTTGAAGAAAATCTGACAACACACATAGGAGTTATTGCCGCTTTTTCTTTGAATTTTCACAATTTTTGAACGTTTTTACTTTTATTTCAAAAACTGTTTGAGATAAAGGTTAAATGTGAATTGCAAAAGTGTTGAGGTTTTCCAGAACTACAATTTCTACATATGTCCAGCACTGGTTCGCATCTCATACAAGATGGCCACCAGCGGGGAAGATAGTTTAACATAGGACCCTATATAGCTATGGGAAATAAATTCAAAGATCTTCTCCTCTGAAACCACTGACCCAATGGGGACCAAATTTTGTCACAATAGTCCTTGGATGGTCCCCTTTAAAGTTTGTGATTTTTGCGTTTGTACCTCATCTAAGATGGCTGTCAGCGTGGAGCACAGTTTAACATAGGGACTTAAGGGAAATGCATTCAAATGTCTTCTCCTCTGAACCCACTGAGCCAAATGGAACCAAACTTGGTTACAATAGTCTTTAGATGTTTTCCTTCAAAGATTGTGATTTTCATGTTCATACCTCATTCAAGATGGCTGCTAGCAGGGAACATAGTTTAACACAGGGACACTATGGGTAATGCATCCATAGATCTTCCACTCTGAAACTACCAAGCCAAATTAAACCAAACTTGGTCACAATAGTCCTTGAGTGGTCCCCTTTAAAGTTTGAGATTTTTACATTCTTACCTCATCCAAGATGGCTGCCAGCGTGGAACATAGTTTAACATAGGAACTCTATGGGAAATGCATTCAAATGTCTTTTCCTATGAACCTATTGAGCCAATTGGAACCAAACTTGGTTACAATTGTCTTTGGGTGATCCCTTCCAAAGTTTGTGATTTTTAGTTTGTACCTCATCCAAGAATCAAAATGTAACATCTGCTGAACTGATTTATAGTATGAATGAGTTGTCTATAGGTGACAATGAATCAAACCAGTGACCAGGTGAGCGATACAGGCTCATGTGAGCCTCTAGTTTATTAGACCAATCTGAAGGACCCACAGGGGGCAATGACATTAAAACATACATTCTATTATTGAGTTCCACACAGACAAACAGAGCACAAAACAATATTCATGAGAATATATATATATTTTTATGATAAATAAATTGAAATGTTGTTCGGAAGTGCAACCCTGGCAAAGATCTGAGGGATTAGAATTCAGATTGAATGCGGCAAATAATTGCAATACTGCAAAAGACACCAAGAGACAGTGCAAATTTTGAAAGGGACCACATAAAGCTATGTGTAATGACTAAGCTTATCAAGTCTTGATCCAATGGGTTAAGTGGTTTAAGACATAACAATAATTTACAGCATGACCACTACTTTTTGCAGTTAGGGGTACATGCACCCTTTGAATTCAAATTTGGGGGTAGAGATTGTTTATTTAGGGTGCATATGCATCCCAGTATCTTTACCTTGCTATTTAATAGAGGGGCAACGATTCATCGATAAATCTATTATATCCATCCAAAATGATGAAGATTCCTGTATCGTACTGTTGGTCTGGAATCGCGATACCGAAAATGGCTTTATTATATACAACCACATCCGATCTGATCTGCGTTTTATTAGCGCCAATATGTGCATGCCCCTTTTGATCAGTGAATTGTAGGTGCATGCTCTCTAATGGACATGAATTATGTACTGCAGTATGTAAATGAGCATCCTGATTTAATGCGTCTTCCACAGGGTCAAATAAATAAGTAAATAAATCATGTTCCCAACTGGCAGCCAATTTGGATGAGGTTTGTACCTGGTAGTCATTTTTTGAAGGGGTCATCTAAGGGCCATTGTGACTAATACATTTTCTTATGGAAATGGTAGTTTCTAGATCTTTGATAAAAGTTTTCATGGGTCAAATTTTAAACTAGTTCCTCATATGTATGGCGGGCCAAAGCCACAAAAATGAGATAAAATAGCATTATCTCAGGAAATGCTATCTTATCTGAATTTTTGTGATTCTGGCGCACATTATCAGACATGTATTATCAGGTTTCCTCATTACCTCCTGATAAGTACTTTTAAATATTTTATACATAGGTCTCTATGAAATCTATGTGGTAATGATGTTTTATCTCAAGATAACATAGCATTATCTGTTAATACAGTTTTTTCTGCATTTTTGTGGTTTTGGCGTGTTAGTAAATGTATTATCTGTTTTCTAATATCAACCAATCAGACATAATATCTGTGGGAAACTGTATTATCTGATTTATGTAACGGTATTATCTGATTTACATTGAAACCAATCAGATGTAGATAGATAAATTTCAATAACTTATTAAATTCAATCTTTTTAGGTCAAATTGTCTTTTCTGAAAAACTATGTAATAATGATCTTAGATAATTTTAGAATTGTACAATAATTTCTTTTCTTTTTCTTATTCATTTGCCATTTATAACGAATTTTGTAATATCGTGTGTATATATATTATTCTGTATTTTCTCTTTGTCGTTGTAAAAATAGTTTATGGGAATAAAGTCTCATCAATATATATTGAAAATTACAATATCACAATATCTCAGCGTTAAAACTACCTGTTTTAACATTCACTTACCTGTGATTATTGCATGAATGTATATTCTATGAAATATACATGCCACATATACATGCAAGTATGACCTCCAGGCAGAATTGAATACATGTAATTGTGTTTTAATCAATGTTTGCATAAAAACATTACTTAAATGGATCATGAAAAAATAAGTAATTATCAGATTGAATCTGAAGTGTAAATTTGAGATATATAATATATATTCTTATTATTCTTATCTTTATCATGTGTATGGAATGTGTATCTGAGGCAGTCTTTGTAACTGCACGTTTTGTGTTTATTTATCAAGATTACGTTGTTATCTATTTTTATAATATCAGAAGTTTAAGAGCTCTTGTGCGCTCATGTTTGCTTGCTAATTTGTACAAGCTATGACTTTAAAAATACAACTTACTTACTTACTTGATGTTTAATTCATTGAACAGGGGGTGATTTAGAAATGAATCGTCAACTTGCCCATTAGGACAAGTTTCCAAAAAATATTACTTGCCCTTCCAGTAATGAACTTGCCCTTCCACATTCTAAATTGAAGATAAATAAAATTTCAACTAGACAAGCGGGCAAGTCAGCATCAAATTTAACTTGCCCTGTGCAGATTTTACTTGCTACGGGAGAGCGGGAGAGTGCTT